>JASDQU010245120.1:170830-182428 GCA_032191745.1 Picea mariana
AAGGGCTTTATGTTGTAAACAAACATTTATTTTACTTAATGGCCATGAAGAAGGACTCCAATTCGGAATGTGGGAACCATTAATATATTTTTTATATCAAAATAAGAATGGATCTCTTAACCTATACCATGGCCAAGGGAGGAAAACAAAGGCCTTGGGCCCTACACAAATTTCTTAGGATTAATGGCCATGAAAAAGGCCTTAAAACACCACACTAATACTCTCTTCAGAATTTGTGGCCATTGGGTAGGATATGGAAACCACTCACAACTTTTATGCACCATGTAAGGCACATGGGATCTTGTCCATGGTCAGGGAGTAAGATAGGCCCTATTTGAATGTTGTAAGTATTAGGATTCATGTTGTAGTCCTCAAATAACCACACAAGACTTGTGTAGGGTATATTTATCCTATGTGTGGAATATTTGACACCATTAATATGTCTTATACAATAAGAATGGGTCTTTGGGACTCAGGCCATAAATGAAGCTTTCTTGTGATAAATAGCTATGGAAAATGTCTTTGACTAGGAATATGGACAAAATTAGTATGTTTTGAACAATAAGAATGGGTCTTAGAATTACCTCCACCATGGCCAGGGGAGGAAAAAGATATATTTAGGTCCTAGAGAAATCTTCTTAGGGTATTTACCATGGCCAGGTAATGAACATAAGGTGATTATTCCTTATTTAAATATTCTCAGGAGTTAGGAGAGAGCTTTGTGATGTAGTCATCAAAAAACTAGACAAGACCTATGCAAGGGATCTTTCACCTTTGTGCGGTATCTTTATCATCATTGATATGTTTTTTCAAAGAGCAAGAATGGATCTTAGGGACTATACCATGTTGAAGGGAGGAAAACAAGGAACTTGGGTCCAAAATGAATCTTTTTGAGTTTAAGGGCCATGCACTAGGCCTTGAACAACCATGTATATCCTCTCTAAATAATCTTTAGCCTCTAAGTGGGATATGGGTGCCATTAGGAGTTTGTTTACACCACATATGGGATTAAAGGCATATACCATCATTTAGGGATGAAAACAAGTGCCTTAGGCCCTAAACGAAGATTTAATGTGTTTAATGGCCATGAACAAGGCCTCCAACAAGGAATATGGGCACCACTAGTATGGTTTTTTTTTTTTTTTTTACTAGAATGGTTATGAGTTTTATTAATAGAGAATTCCAACTGGCCACAGCCTTACAACCTTCAAAAAAAGGCTTCTATGTTCTATTACATGCTGTTGTCTTTTTCAAGGGATACAAATTTTTACTGGATCTCCATCATTTATGCTAAGGTCTCCTTGGGCCAAGAGACAACCTTTGTTGGCTAATTTGTCTGCTTCTTTATTTGATTCTCTGAGAATATGATAGCATTTGAAGGAGGTGAAGTCTTGTAGAATATGTCTTAGCCTTTGCAGATTCTTATTTATGCCAGCGTCATTAAACTGGCCTTTCGAATGTATCATTTTGATCAAGATTTTAGAGTCTCCAAATGCTTGCATCTCCCGGTGTCCTCTTTCTTTGGCTATTTGGCAGACTTTTATCAAACTCAAGATTTCTGCTTGATTGTTGGTTCATTATCCTAGTCCCTAGCTGAAGGTTTCTTGTACTCTCCCTTCAATGGAATAAATAAGTCCTCCAAATCCCATTATCCCAGGGTTTTCCTTAGATGCACCATCGAAGAAAACTGTAGTTATTCCTTGCTTCCTCCACCAACTCTGGAATATATCATCATTGTCTCTTAGCCTCCACTTAGTTTCAAGATGGGGTTTGTCAATGTTGTAGATCTGATGGGTAAGCACAAAGGTGTCGAGCCAATTCTTTTCCTCCTGCTGCAGTGAGGTATTGACTTTGTGGTTTTGAGAGCTCAAAGTTTCTAGGAGAAGGGATTTTTCTTTTGCTACTACCATGTTGGGGTTCCAGGCTGTATTGTTGAGAGTTTTCTCGTTTATTGCAAGCCAAAGCTTCCAGCACACAAATTTGGGGATGGTGATCCAAACTCTGGCCCATAATGAGTTCAGTGAGAGCGAAGGGTAATGATTCTTCTATGTAGTGAAAAGATCTACGACTGAAATTTTAGTGGGGGCAACAACCTTGAGACCATGGAGTATGAGAAGCCAGACTTTATTTGCAAATAGACAGTATACAAATAGATGATCCATGGTTTCCATGGATTATTTTCATAATGAGCATCTATGTGGGCCAACGATATTTTTTTTCATTAAATTTTCACCAGTCGGGATCTTTTTATGCAATAAAGTCCAGAAGAAGAAATTTACTTTAGGTAGTGCCATTGAATCCCATACCTCCATCTAAAATCTTGCAGGGAGGGATCTATCGCTCTGATATTGTATCAGTTCATAGCCTTTGGCTGAGGAGTACGATCCTGAAGGTCCCCAACCCCATTTGTCTTCTTCTAACTTGTGCACCGGAGCTGCATCTCGAAGCTCCTCTTTAAGAATTTCTAGTTGTTGGAGGAGGTGATATGGAATGTTACCGAAGTACCAGTCTGACCAGAAGCCATTGTCATCCCAATTCGATATGTCATAGATGCTCTATTTTCCTTTGTGTTCTAGGAATTCACAAATTTCAGACAGGCTGGCGTTTGATGCTAGAGGCAGATGCCCCATTAACCGATCTATCCATAATTTTACCTGCTTGCCATTTCCTGGGATGCGATATAGGTTTTCCATGAAGAATTGCATTCCTTTAATGTAGAGTTGCCATAACAGTGTGTTCTTCCTACTGTTGACGTTCTGCAAATTTCTGATTTTAGCATTTGGTATGTATTTGTATCTCAATGTTTTGTTGATGGGGTGAAAGGGATCACTATGCATCTTCCATAGAATTTTACAGCCCAAAGCTGTGTTGACGAGATCTAGATCTTGGATTTGAAGCTTGCCTTCTCTCAGGGGCCTCTTTTCTATATCCCAGTTGACCAGGTGAAATTTGCGTTGGTTCCCTTTCCCACCGTGCCACAAGAAGTCTCTCAAATATTTGTTAATTTTCCCAGATATCGACTTGGGTTCCATGAGGGAGGACGCTTGGTAGATCGGCAGTGATGAGAGGAATGCTTTTATTAGAGTTAATTTACCTCCGTGAGTGAGCCATTGACCTCCCCATGCAACGATTTTGCCTTTGATTTTTTTTATCACTCCTTCCCACAGGTTGATTTTGTTTATGCCCAGTGTTAATGGCAGCCCAAGGTAATTAATCTTTTCCCAATTTGAATTCCCAATGAAACCCAGGTTGCGTGCTATTATTTGTGTTTCGTGCTCTACTACATTTCAACTATATACAATGTTTTTCCTTTCACTTATCAGTGCTCCAAACACTTTGCAATATGCTTGAAGAGTATCCTTAAATGTAGAGGCTACTCTGTTAGAAGCTCCTCCAAGCATGAGAGGGTCATCCGTGAACAGAGTGTGATTTAAAGGTTTAAGATCCTTCATTATTCTCAAACTTGGGGCAGCTCCTGTTATCCTTTCCTGCTTCAGCTTTCTACTGAGCGTATCCACCATTAAAATGTATAGAAATGGAGAGAGGGGGCAAACTTGCCTCAACCCCCTCGAGGATTTAAAAATTTTTGCTAGCCTTCCATTTACCAAAGGGGCTATCCATGGGCTGTTGGTGCAGGATTGTATCAAATTTACAAATTCTTGCTCGAATCCGAAGGAAAGAAGCACTTGATATAAGAAGGACAACTTTTTACTCTATCGAAGGCATTGGCCATGTCTAACTTAATCAACATGCCTTTATCTTTTCTAAGGTTGCTGGAGTGCATGGCTTCCTAGACTTGAATTACATTGTCTAGGATGTGTCTCCCTCTGACGAAGCCTCCTTGCCAGTCTAAGATTAGTTTTCCCAACAGAGACTTTATTATGTTTGCAAGGAGTTTTGCAATTATCTTGTAAGAGGCGTTACATAGGGAGATTGGCCTGAACCTATCAAAGGAGATGGGATTTGTTTCTTTCAAAATTAATGCAAGGAAAGTTAAGTTGGTGCTACCACCCAATTTTTCTTTCTGTAGGAATCCTTTTATCATTCTGATGAGGTCGGGTTTGATTATATTCCAGCATATCCTGTAAAAATGAATGGTAAACCCATCTAGCCTTGGGAATTTGTCGGGGTCCATGGACCAGATGATTTTTTTGATTTCTTCTTCATTGGTTGGCTTCAATATTGTCGTGTTGTCTTCTTTTGTGACCAGTGCCATAATTTTCTTGAGGAATTCTTTATTGCCTTCTTCATTGTCATCGTTCTCTTTGTTGTAAAGATGGTGGAAGTGTGAGGCAACAACAGCCTTTATTTGGTCTATTCCTTTGTAGAGCTTCCCGTCATTGGTTGTAATCAAAGTGATGTGGTTGCTGGAGAGATGAGCTTTATATTGATGATGGAAGTAAGATTTGTTTCTATCTCCAACTTCTAGCCAAAGATTGCGGGACTTTAGTCTCCAATATTCTTCTTCGTTTTTGAAGGAACGATATGTTTTACATTAGGTTGCTTTCTCCTTATCCAATTTTGTTTTAGTAATATCTATTGTTTCCATTTCACTCTACAACTTTCCTAGTTGTTGCACTGACTCCTTTCTTTGGGTATTGGGATTGCTTACTAGGATTTTGCTCCATTCCTTGAGGGCCTTTTTTGTTATTTTTAATTTTTGTTCCCATACATAGTTGGGAGAGCCAGTGATTGAGGTGGACCATGCCAGTCGCACCATCTCTGCAAAACCACTCTTTTCTTTCCACAATGGATTGAATCTGAACGGGATTGGCCCCAGTTTTTCTTCCTCCTCTAGCAATAGCAGGATGGGTTTATGGTCCAAGGTGAGCTTGGGGAGGATGGTTGAGGAGATAAGATTCCTTTCCATCAGCAAATTACTTTGGACCAAAAACCTATCCAATCTGGCGGATATGTGATCCTACCCTATCCTATTATTGGTCCAGGTGTAAATCCCTTTGTGTGGTTTAAAATCCATTAGGTCCCAATAATGTATCATGTCTTCTACTACATAAATCATTTGATCCTTGTTGTTCCTTCCTCCCCTCTTTTATTTATCATTCATGACGAGGTTAAGGTCTCCAGCAATAACTATATTGTTTGGGGAGTTTAGTTTTGGAAACTCATTTAAAGTTTTCCAATAATCTTTCTTTTCAGAATACAATATCGGTACATATAAATTGAATAATGTGATGGTTAACTTACTTGTTGTGTTCTTTAGCTCTGTGAAACTCCAATGTTGAGTGTTGTAGGAGTCGATGAGCCTGAACTGTTCTTCCTTCCACAAGGTTGCTATTCCTCTGGAGGAGCTCCTTGTGCTTATTGCTTTTCCTGTATTCTTCTGCCAATTCTTTTTGTTGATCTCTAGAAGGGCTTCCCCTTCAATTTTTGTCTCTTGAATCATGAGGATGTCTTCTAGTTCCGCTTTCATTAGATCCTTGACCACTTCAATTTTCGACGAATTCCCAAAACCTCTACAGTTCCAAGAGACGATTCTCATTAATTATTGTTGGGGGCGGTTGGGCCTCCTCCTTTTAGGGGCCTTGTTCTTGTGTTTCTACCGATTGACATTTCTATGGTAGGTTGACTTCCTTGGGTCTTTTTTCTTTCTACCTCTTCCTCCCTTGCTTCTTTGCGGGACTTTCTTCCCGCTCTTTTGGCTGGCCTTTCTAGGATCTCATCCTCCGAGGAGCTTGGTGATTCTAAGACTTTATTTCTAGATATGTCGGTGTATGAGGGAGAAGGGGCTACTTCTAGGGTTCCTACCATTTTCCCTTGTTCCCCTGTGCCTTTCCCATTTGGGGGGGGGTTTGATTGTTCTTTTCTGTCCATATTTGCTTCTGATTCTTCTATGTCCTTGTTGGGCTCTACAATTTGAGATCCTGATTTCGGCATGGGATTGGAACTCCTCTCTTTTTGAACTTGCCCCAACGGGGTTGCTATCCTTTGTTGTTCCTTTGTTTCTAGATTTTGTTGTCCCTGTTTTCTACACTGTGATCCATTGATTTACTTTCGCGTTCTCACTCTCTTCTGCATTCTTTTTTTTTACAGTGTCTTGCGAAGTGGCCGTAGCCATGGAAATGCCGGCATTTGAAGGGTAACTGTTGATAATCTAGCTCCTGTATATGCGTCCAATCTGCAACAGTTAGTTAGATTGCCTCTGGTAATCCTACTTCCAGATCAACCTCCACATAGATCCATGTGCATGAGTACTAGTATTTTCTCGTTGCTTGGTCAATATACCTTCCGAACGTATTGTCGATTGCATGCAATGATTTTTTATTCCAGCAATGTAAAGGGAGATGAGGTAGACGGACCCAAACTGGAACGATGGATGGAACATCCTGGGCTGGATCGAAATCCGGGGTCCATTTGTTCAGTTATAACCCTTGTGGCCCCATGAAGTATGGGTTGTTTCTGAAAATGAGGTTTTTGTCCTCAAAGTTTTCGAACACGAATACAAAATATCCTTTCCCTACAAAGTGACTCTTTATACCTTCTGAGATGAGCGGACTCCAGTTCCTCTACACCCAAGCTTCGACGGATTTGGGAGAGGGTCGAAGCTCGGTAAACTGCCCGATAAGACCTATGTATGTAATATTGACTGTCGATCTGCATGTTTCTTCTATAGGTAGTTCAATGCTTGGGATGCAATCCAACTTCTTTATGAATTTCTACTATGTTGCAGACAATGGTCTTTTGGGAGCTTCGGCAACGAGCTTCCTGAAAGCTTCAAATTATGGCAAGGGGGGTGGGGGGGGAGCGATGCCCCCACTAGCATCCATGGTTAATGAAACCATGCTCGTTGTGCTGAGAACCTTGCGCGCTAGGTCGCGCTCCGCTCCAAAACCCGAAAAAAAAAATACCCTCTTCAAGCAAGCTTACCACGAGTACGTTTTTAACAATAAGAATGGGTCATAAAAACTCTACCATGACTAGAGAGGAAAAAAAGGGCCTTAGGTCCTAAACATATTTTCTTTGGCTCATTGGCCATTAACAATGCTTCAAACCACCACATCTATACTATTTAAGATATTATGGTGCTTGGGTGGGATATGGGTGTCATTCACATTTCAAGGGCCATGAACTAGGCCTCAAATAATCATGTAGATCTTATTTAAGAGATATTTGACCTTCTGGTGGGATATGGGTGTCATTAGGAATTGTTTTGCACCGTATATGTAATTCAAGGTTTATATCATCACTAAGGGAGGTTTCCCCCTTGAAGTGGCTTCATTTTCATCAACTCTTTATCATTATCAAGGAATGGAGCTACTTCTTTATATTCTTATGTTATTTGTAAACTTTGGTTCATAACAACAAGGGTGTCCACTATCCCCTCTTCTATTCTTATTGGTATCCAAAGGACTAAGAAGGATCATTAAATCATACAACAAAATGGGAAAATAAAAGAACTAAAATTAGGTAGGAATATTTTTCTTTCCCATGTATTGTTTGTAGATGTTGTCCTCTTATTTGGAGTTGGTTCTATTAAGAAAACTTCTTGTATTAAAGAATCACTTTTTCTTTATTGAATCTATAGGTAAGAAAGTAAACATGCATAGATATTATGTCTCTTTTAATGGTTTGACTCGTAGACAGAAAATAGAGGTCATCTAAATTTTACCTTTTCAAGTATTATATTTTAGCTAAGGGTTCAAATACTTGGGCTTCACACTATATGTCTCTAGGGATTTGACCCAACTATATGAAAAAATAGATATCAGAAAAATCTTCAGATGGTGTTGTTGTTGGTTATTTATGGTGGGTGGTTAACTCTCATAACATTAGCATTGGAATCTTTCCTTATTTATTAGCATTGCTTAGAATACATTCCAATTGGTATACTAGAGGAAAGAAGAGGAAAATGTTTCAGTTTTTCTAGAAGGGAAGAAACGAAATGAGGATTCCCTTAGTAAAATGGATAAGAATTGCAAAACCAAAATACCTTGGAGGTTAGGAATTAAAAAAAAAAATCACTTTGAAACAACCTTGGTATCAAACAGACTTGGCACCCATATCCCACTGGAAGGTCAAATATCTCTTAAATATGTTCTTTCCCTGACCATGGACAAGATCTAAGTTCCATACATGGTGTGAAAAATTTGTGAATGGCACCCATATCCCACCCAAACACCATATAATTATATTAAATAGGATAGATATGGTGGATTGAGGCCTTGTTAATGGCCAATGAGCCAAAGAAAATATGTTTAGGTCCTAAGGCCCTCTTTTTCCTCTCTAGTCATGGTACACACGTTGAGACCTATTCTTATTATGAAAACATACCAATGGTTCGAAAGATACCCTACATATATCGTGTGTAGTTGTTTAAGGACTACATCACAAATCTCGGTCCTGAGAATATTCAAATAGGGCCTAAGCACCTTATGTTATTTGATATACATTATGCCCAAAACTTGTGAATGGTGACCATGATATCCCACCCAAATTCCATATATCCCTTAGAAATAGGCCATATATCCATATACCCCTTATGAAAGTTCTCAAATTCAAGGGCCATGAAATAAGCCTCAAATAACCATGTAGATCTTATTTAAGATATATTTGACCTTCTAGTGGGATATGGGTGCCATTAGGGAATGTTTTGTACCATATATGTAATTCAAGGTTTATATCATCACCAAGGGAATAAAATAAGGGCCTTCTTCCCTAAATGAAACTTTTTTATTCTTAATGGCCAAGCTTGTTAAACAAATTCATTTTTTTAAGCAATAGAAATATTAAATTCTTAAATTTAAGTGGTATATGTTTGGTAAAAAATATTTAAAATTTCATAAATTAAGTAGTTTATATCCTTCTTAAATTCCAAATTTCATAAAGGTGAATATGACTCCTCACCCTGACATGTTTCAAAATTAAATCTTTAGAACTAAAAACTTCTTGTAAGGGCATAGGACTTATTTTCCTTATTTGGGCACGGTAAAGGCCTCTAAACGCATCCATTTTGCACAAAACCACCTAATGGCACCTAGAAGACCACTCCAAGGAAAAAGAACCCACAAAGAGGGCATGTGCCATGGTTGGAGGCCTTGTTCACAACACATGATGCCTAGAAGGTTTATTTTCAATCATAAGGATATTGTTTCCCTATTATGATCATGGTAAATGCCTTGAGATTTGTCTTTAGTGAGGAAAACATCTTAATGGAAACCATATCCACATCCCAGGAAAAGGACCCCCTAGTGAGGGTTCATGTCATAGTTCTAGGTGTTGTTCCTTATCCAACTCTGATGCTAAGGACCCCCTAGAGAGTGATTGTGTTGTGGTTTCTAGGTGTTGTTCATGATGATTAAGCCTAATAAGTGACATTTAGGGCTCTCATATCCCACTCAAGTGATACAAAACCCTAACCATGTACCCAATAACTATGCCATGTGTGGAACCAAGACATGTTCTTTTTTAGGGCCTTTGTTGTGGTTTAATCATGGCCCCCATATCCCTCTAGTAGGTCAAAGATACCATATGAAGGTCCTATGTCATGGTTCAAGGATGATTTCAATGACATAACTTGAGAATCTTCATGGTTTTTCTTTCTGGTGCTTCACTCGAGACTCTTCATTTAGGACATAAGGCCATTATTTCTCTCCCTTGACATTGGCTAGACCTTAATACTAATTATTTGTTAATAAATAACCTAGTCATGGATCTCATATCCCATTTGGACATTAATTATACCCTATAAAGGTAATATGTGGTGGTTTGAGGACTCATCCTTGGTACTTGATCTTTCTAATTAAGGTTTAGGACCGAAGGCTCTTGTTTCCCCCCTTTAACTATGATTAATGACCCAAGACCCATCCATGATGCCTATGACCTTGTAATGATGCCCATGTGTTGAATACCTGAGACCCATCTACTTCACACTAAATAGATGGTCCATAGAACTATGTTCTATGGCCTAAAAAGTTAGGTTTTTGGCCCACACTATGACCTAGAAGAAGTTTATAGTGCATTAGAAGCCACTAATTTTAGACCTAAAAACATGGATTGGGCCAAGGGACCCACTATTGGTGTGGAAATCCTTTTAATAAGGACAACATCCCATTCTTGGACCAAATATTCCATAAAAAGGGTGTTCTAATAGTTTTAATGTCAATTTTTGAACGTGTGCCTTATTGAAGGGTGTTCTAATAGTTTTAATGTCAATTTCTGAAGGGTGTTCTAGTATAACAATGTGTGCATTATATTTTTGGTGGAGGGAGACAAAATAAGCACGAATTAGCACAACTTCATTAATATCTCTGAAAAATAGGTTAAATCTACACTACAATAATAGAGTTCTCATGCTAGCATAATCAAATTTAATGAGTGTGTGCGTGGAGACCAAAACCCAAAACTCAAATTATTTTGAGCATGTGGAGACCATATTCAATACCCCGCGTGTGGAGACAGCCATATTCTTGTTTCAGGTTTGGACGAGTTGGATCCTGTGAGGTATTTTCTCATCAATTGAGTTTTGGTTGTGATTGGTTTTCTCAATCTTGGTTCGAGTTTGGACGATGCTCCCTATTGTGGGTTTGCTCTATGAGGTTTGGAAGAGGCAGCTCCCTGTGAGGTAATGAGTTGAGTTCTGGTTGCGAGGGCTCTTTGTGAGGTTTGAAAGAGGCTCTTTGTGGGTTTGTATGAGGCTCTTTTTTCTGAGAGGGCGGAGAGAACCCCTGGTGCAGTTGATACCATATTGGAGAGAACCACTGAACATTTACCCATGTGAATTGTGACAGTCCAACCCAGCAAAGAGACAAGGATACCCTACACCACAACGTAAGAAAAAGAGGAGGCCTGAAGACCCTTACAAGACAACGATGCTCAGGGGATCATAAAAAATGGTGGAAAAATCGGTATGTAATTACTTCCAGAAGTATAAATCGATTGTAGAGCACTCCCAATAGCCGGATTTGAATTGGGTTTTATTGTTTTTATGCATAGCATAGGACACCTGAATGTTGATATATTTCACTATGATGTTCCTGGATGGTAGTTACAAGTTGCAGGACTTACTCATCCCTCAAGAGGGAAGTTAAAAATGATAACATACAACACACTACCCCATGTATGACATGCAATAAACTCATGCCCTAAATGCAATAACTTGAAGAGAGAATCCTTAGAGAATTTATTAAACTTAAATACTCTCTTAGGAATACCTTCCCTCCTCAACAAGATTCCAAAGATAAACATCTATCCTTTCCTTTTATTCATCCCTATGTACATCCACCTAACTAGTGTTAGGAACATGAGTCTCCCCCTCCTTAGATAAACACACATACAACTAATCAAAAGACTTAAATGTTTACCCTTTCCCTAGTTCAAAAAAGTGGTGTAAGTATCATAAGAACAATACTCACACTACAACTCAATATCACATCCTTCAATAGAATAATCGTTTCTCTTACCAATGAGGTTCACCATATATAATCCCAATCCAATATTCTACTTCTACACATGGCACTTCCCTAATACAATATATATTTCATATCAACAAGACACTTCTATGAAACAAATTGTATGTTCTTAACTTAACACTTTTCCTTCTTAACCCAAATATGAGTCTAAATTAGATACATTTGGAGTATT
>JASDQU010245120.1:195660-212720 GCA_032191745.1 Picea mariana
ATCATAGGTTTCATGCTTCCAATCCTTCCCCCTTTCCACCATGACAGAGCCTTCTTATATAGGTTTAGAGAGGCCTAACCTCTTGATGTATCTTTAGGGTAAGTTGAGGATTTCCCTCCTTAAGCCAGGGATCTTCCCTAAGATCATGGATGAACCAGGAATTTGAATGCATCTGCCTTCCAAGATTGAAATATTTTCTCCTTATTCTCCTCAACAGATCAACTGCTGCCCAGAATAGGTAGCGCTCCCTCAAGAAGGCCATCAGAGCGCTATAGCGCTCCCTAGTAGGCTTAACGGGGGCGCCAACACTCTAAAATCCACAGCGCTCCCTCAAAAGGGTTATTTGGTGTTATAACGCTCCCCATCACTTTATAGGGGAGCGCCAGCGCTCCTAAGGGTGATATAGGGGAGCGCTCTCTCCTAAAACCTTAGATTGAATGCTTCCTTCATGTGGTAAGAGGTTCTTAATTTTAGTTAGCCATTCCTCTTCCTTCAAATCAAGTATTTGAGGAATTTTAAGTGTCTCCTTAGTGTCGTCATCATGGCAGTATGTTTTGCTTGACACTTGCGACACTTGTGAGAAACATGCGACACTTGCGACATTTGTGAGCAACATGCGACACTTGCAACACTTATCAAAGCAACTAATGTTGATGTGTAACACATATTCCAAGAAATGTTGTTGTTACAGAGTTGCAGAATGAACTAAGGAGAGTTCAGGCTAGGATGGAAGCCATGGAAGCATCTCAGAGAAAAGAACCAAACATAGGAGATGTCATTTAGGCTAAAGACACAAGATCTAGTGAATGAGGAGAATCCCCAGGAGGTGAAACAATTGAGGAGCAGTTGTTACGGATGGTTACAAAGGTAGGACCCAAACTTAAAATGGAAGTTCTAATGTATGAGGGGAACTTGAATGTTGAAGAATTTCTTGATTGGATTAATGCAATGGGAAAGTATATTGATTATGAGGACATAGATGAAGAGAACCATGTTGTAACTAGGTTGAAGTCACATGTATCCTTATGGTGGGATGAGTTACAGGATGATAGAAGAAGGAAAGGAAAAGCTACAATTAAGATATGGGATATAATGGTAGCCAAGTTTAATGAAAAATTCATGTCAAAGGACTATCAGCTGAATCTGTTCAGGAAATTATAGAATTTGAGAAAAAAATGTATGTCAATGAAGGAGTATATTGAACATTTATACAAACTAAACATCAGAGAAGGTAATGTAGAAGATGATGCTGAGAAATTTTCTAGGCATATCAATGGAATAAGGTATGAAATCCAATATGAAATCATTCTATTAACTTTGAGGACTATAGAAGATGCTTCTCAAGAAGCCTTGAAAGAAAAAGAGAAATTAGCCAGGAAATGAAGTCAAAGAACTAGAGGAAGAATCCAATCTAAAGGAAAAAGATCATCTAGAGGGAGATTTCAGAATACAAAAGAAGAAGTAGCAAAATCTAGAATCCAATCACCAAGAGAAGGAGAATCTAGGGGAATAATATACTTCTCAAGAGGTAGATAAATTAGGTGTTATACCTCTGGAAATATAGGAAATATGTCTTGGGATTGTCCTAAAAACAAATTAGCAAACACTAGAGGATCCCATATTGCAGAATCTCAAGAAAATATAGCAGAACCAACAGTGAAAGAGGATACTCTTGAGATTGGAGAAGCACTCATGATGAAAAGGGTTTTAATTAAAGAATTAAAATAAATCCATGAACTAGCACAAAGGAAGAACTTGTTCAGAACCACATGCAAATCAAGAGGAAACGTATGCAAAGTAGTCATTGACAGTGGTAGTAAAGATAATTTGGTTTCTATAGAAATGGTGGAGAAATTAGGACTACAAAAAGTGGCACATTCTACTCCATATAAGGTGTCTTGGTTACATAAGGGACGTCAAATTTTGGTAAGTGAACAATACAAAGTAGAAATTCAAATTGGTAGTTATAAGGATGAAATGTTTTGTGATGTTATTCCCATGGATGTTTGTCATATTTTTTTGGGGAAACCATGGAAATATGATAGGAAATAAATGAATGATGGAAGAGATAATGGGGACAAACATGTGTTGTTACCACTGAAATATGAAAGAACTAAGGTGGAAGCTGGTCCAAGTGTACTACTCATGAGTGGGAAGGAACTTTTGTAGGAAGTCAAGAGGGAAGAAAAAATACAACTTGTTGTTGCTGGTAAGATGAGAGTAATTATCACTAGCACCACTATAAATAATTTAACTATTGAATTTTAGGCATTTTTAGATGAATTTGTTGATATAGTGGTTGAATAATCGTCTAACACTTTTCCTCCTATTAGAAGCATTAGTCATCATATTGATCTAATTCTAGGATCTAGTTTTCCAAACAAAGTTGCATATAGGTTGACACCAAGAGAAAATGAAGAAATCAAAAAGAAAGTCCAAGAGTTGTTAGAAAAAGGTTTTGTTAGGGAGAGCCTAATTCCTTGTGCAGTACCTACTTTGTTAAGTCCAAAGAAGGATGGTGGAAGGAGGATTTGTATGCACTCCAGAGGAATCATCAAAATACCAATTAGGTACATATTTCCCTTGTCTAGAATGAATTATTTAATGGATTGTTTAAGTGGATCAAATTATTTTTCTAAGATATACTTGAAGAGTGGTTATCATCAGATAAGGGTGAGGGAAGGATATGAGTGGAAGAAAAGCTTCAAGACCAATGAGGGAATGTATGAATGGCCTCTGATTCCTGTTGTCTTGACAATGCCCCTAACAAATTCATGAGATTAATGAATGAGGTGCTTAAGGATTTCATTGGAAAATTTGTAATTGTTTATTTATATGACATCCTTGTTTATAGAAAAACTAAAGAGGAGCATTTTAGATGTTTGAAGTTGGTGTTGAAGAGGCTGCAGCAAAAAAAGACTTTAATAAATCTGAAGAAATGTTCCTTCATGAGGACATAATTGTTTTACTTGGAATTTGTGATTTCTCAAGAGGGATTGATCCAGGTGGATATCGGTGGACACCCACCTATTCCAACTGGCTCAAAACATTTTTCTGGAAACTTACTATTTTTAGCATTTTTTTGGTTCCTAAACTTCTCGGGCCATTTTGAGGGCCTAAAAAACATTTTTTCACAATAAAGCACCTCAATGATATTTGAAGGCTATAATTTATCCCCCAAAATGAATCTTCTCTTTGATACCTTACCAACGAGCTATCGTGTGCCCCAAACGAAGATCATATGCCAAAGTTACACCCCTGGGAAGTTGATACACCAAACTACCCAAAACGGGGTCCACAAAACTGTTGGATTTTCATCTTTTGGGGTTAGGGTTTTGGATTTTGTTTATGATAAAAAGGACTTTGGAGACTCATTTTAAAATCATCTTCTTGCGAATGTGAGTATCCATCACATCTCTTCTCAGAGATAAGATGTCACCATTCTAGTGAGTCTTGCACTCTATATTTCTATAGTTTTGTACATTTCGCTCATTAATAGAAATTGTGTATTAATGTATCTATGTGCTTATGGTTATATCTCTGATATATCTCTCTTATATTGTTAGATATATGATATATCTTTGTACATTTATTTATTATATCTCCACTCTCATTTCGTGCCAAAAATAATCCAAATTAGTGGTATGAGAGAAGGCTTCTTTTGGTCGTTTTTCAATGCATGTCCCCGACGAGGTATGAGTATAACAAGTTGGGTCTTGAACTTGTCTCTCTTGAGGAATATTACTCTCGCATGCCCAAGAAACCCTCAATGGTAGAAGAAAATAAAAATGATGGAGCAGAAGATTATATTAATATGTTGTTTGAGCAAGCTCTCACGCGACAGAGGGACGAAATGATGGAGAATTTTTCCCACATCCTTCAACATCTACCAATAACAATAGGAACGTATTCATCAATAGGTCACTTTGGAATCACCTCTCCTTTCAAGATACAAGTCAATTTTTATATTCTCGTATTTGAAGGTCAGATAGATGTGGATTCCGTAGAAAAATGGTTAAATCTACTAGAAGGTTATTTCTCTATTCACAATTTTTTCGATAGGGAAAAGATCACCTTTGCACTCCTTAAGGATATCCCCATGTCAAACATTGGTGGGAAACTTACAAGGAGCAAAGTTCCATAGAGGAATATGGAATAGATGTGGCTGAGCCCACTTGGGAATTTTTTGTGGATGCGGTCAAGGAACAATATTACCCTATTGGTAAATATGATGACCAATACATGAGATGGACCACAATGTGGAAAGAGAGGGTCCAAACAGTGCCAAATTTAACAAATCATTTCCATACCTCATGCACCAAGCTAGGTATCAAAGACTTCGAGCAACATCTAGTAGAGAAATACCGCGAGGCTTTGCATAGGCATCCAAACTGAAATGGATTTCCTGGAAATCTCATCACTAGGATCCTATTGATATTTTTTCAAAATCAAGAAGAAATTTAGGCACCAACCAAAGTATGATAAATATGGCCCTAACAAATAACCTCCTGAAAACCATTTCTAGCCACAGGAAAAGAAGGGTCACAAGAAGATGAAGAAGGACACTGGAAAGTGGTGTGCTTCCCCCAAAATCCCCTGGCACAAAACTAATGAATGTCACTCAAAACAATCATTGGTGGATGAGATCAAAGAAAAGGATTTGAACCCCAATTCAAAATCCGATTCAGAAAATAATGGGAGAAGACATATCATCGATGCAAACCCTATTGCTACTGTCACAATCACAACAATTCAACTAGAAGAACTAGGAGATCCTAAAGAGGGGGAGCACCTCTTTCATTCATATATGTGGGTGAAAGGGACCCAATTGCATTTCATTGTTGATAATGAAAGCTAGAAGAACCACATCTCAGCAGAGTTCATCAAATAGTTGGGATTGTTGAAAACACCACACCCACATCCATACAACATCGGTTGGCTTCGCCAAGGATGAGATCTCCATGTTAGCCAACAATTTTGATTGTCAAACAACATCCAACGATTCAAGGATGAGGTATTATGTTATTTTTCCCCACTGGATGTCTGTGATGTTCTTTTGGGCCAACCATATATGTGGAAGCACCATGTTATTTATGAGTCTCGACCCCGTAGTGTCAATGTTACTCTAGGGGGTCATATCTAGAGGATACTAGAAGTACTTCTAACTATTGTCCCACATAAACAATGCCAGAAGGTAGTATCTCATACTACAAAATTTAGCTTCTTCACAATCTGTTCAAAAGGTGAAAAGAAGGACACTACAACCATTGTAGACTCGGTCCAAGCAACTTCTATTTATCAAAAGTAGGTCAATAATATTGAAGCAAAGTGCAATGATTACTTTTTCACATAGTCATATCATCAGGTTCTCAACAACCTCCCCAAACCAAGAAACGCAAATTCTCCAGCAATGTAAGCAGATCACCAAGTTCCATTCACATCTCTTCTCAGAGATAAGATGCCACCATTCTAGCAAGTCTTTCACTCTGTATTTCTATGGTTTTATAGATTTTGCTCATTAATATAAATTGTGTTTATGGTTATATCTTTGATATATCTCTATTATATTGTTGGATATCTAATATATCTCATTACATTTATTTATTATATCTCCGCTCTCATTTTATGCCAAAAATAATATGGATCAAGGATTGAAGATGGATCCAGAGAAGGTAAGGGATATAAAAGAATGGCCTTCTCCAAAGTTTGTTTTTCAAGTAAGAAGCTTTCACAGGTTGGCAAGCTTTTACATAAATTTTATTTTAAAATTTAGTAGTATTTGTGCTCCTATAGTGGATACTATAAGGAAGGAACATCAATCTTTTAATTGGACAAGAGAATATGAAAAGGGATTCTGACAGTTAAAGGGGAAGATTACAGAGAAACCAGTTTTAATTTTACCAGATTTTCAAAATCCATTTCAAGTCAGATGTGATGCAAGTGGGGTAGTAATTGGTGTTGTCCTGATTCAAGAAGATAAACGTGTTGCCTATTTTAGTGAGAATTTGAATGATGCCAAGAATAAATATTCAACTTATGACAAAGAGTTTTATGCAGTGATACAAGCCCTAAATAAGTGGAGGCATTACCTTATGTGTAAAGAATTAATCTTATAGTCTGTTAACCATGCTTTGAAATTCATAGCTAAGCAGGATAAATTAAATCAAAAACATGCCAAATGGGTAGAATTCATGCATAATTTTACTTTTGTTACTAAGCACATTAGTGGGAATGATAACAATGTTGTAGATGCTTTGAGAAGAAGATGTTTACTTTTGTAGGAATTTCAAGTACGCTAGTATTTGAGCATCTCAAAGAGATGTACAGAGAAAATACTTACTTTAAAACCAAACTCTGAAGCATGTGAAAATCTAGTGATGGGAGATAGGAGTCCTTGGATGGAGTACATGATACATGAAGGTTTGTTGTTCAAAGGTAGTCAACTATGCATTCCAAAATGTTCAATGAGGGACAACCTGCTGAAAGAAAAGCATAATGGAGGATTAGTTACTCATTTTAGCCATGACAAGGAGTTTTCCAAATTAAATTATTCTTATTTATCACCATGTATGAGGTCTAATGTGAAGAGATTTGTTGATAGGTGCATAATTTTTCAGTATGCCAAAGGGAAGTAGCAAAATGCAGGTTTGTATCAGCCACTTCCTATACCAGACATGCCATGGGATTCCATAAGCATGGATTTTGTTTTAGGTTTATCTTGAACAAAGAGAGGAAACAATTCAATCTTTGTAGTTGTTGATAGATTTTCAAAGATGGCACACTTTATGTCTTGTTATAAAACTAGTGATGCAACACACATAACAAACTTGTTCTTTAAGGAGATTACGAGATTGCATGGATTTCCTAGGAGTATAGTTTCAGATAGAGACACTAAATTTGTTTTACATTTATGGAGAACCTTGTGGAAAAATCTTGGAACAAACTTATCATTTAGTTCATCCTATCACCCTCAAATTGATGAGCAGAATAAAGTAGTAAATATAAGTTTGTGTAACTGGCTGAGGAGTTTAGTTAATGAAAATAAGAGTCAGTGGGATCAAGTTTTACCAAAAATGAATTTTCTTATAATGACTCACCCAACAGGAGTACATAAAAGATTCCATTCCATATAGTATATGGAATGCATCAAAGCGATTCTTATAAACTCATGAATTTGGGAAAAGTAGAATGGAGGAGTGAAAATAGAGAAGATTTTTTTGCAAACATGCAAATGATACATGAACAAGTCAAGGAGAAAATACAAGACAAAATTCAGAGGTATAAGTAGACGACAGACCATAAAAGAAGATATTTTAACTTTGAAGTTGGAGACCAAGTGTTGGAACATATGAGAAAGGAGATATTTCCTAGAGGATAATATAAAAAACTGGTGTTGAAGAAAATAAGACCTTGTAATATCCTAAGGAAATTTTCAAGCAATGTCTATGAATTAGAGTTACCACTGGATATTGGAATATCTCCAATATTCAATGTTGCATACATCTACCCTTATAGAGAATCTAAAGCACAGGATGGAGGTGAAAAGGAAGATGTCCAATGGATGAATTTGTAACACACCCAGCCTTATACATGCTGGGCTATGCCACATTTAAACTCTTGCAGAACTTCATACATATAAAAATTAAGCAAACAAATACATTATTCCAATATGCAAATTCATTGGGAAATAATAGTAAACATATACATCCAGCATACACATGCAATATCCATAAATATAAAGACATGTATAAATACACAACATGAAATGAACACACAATTGATACTTATCTTTTATAGAATACCACCAACTACGTGCAGAACTTCCATGATCCTCCCAGCCTTATAACATGTTTCTCATAACTCTTAGCAGTGGGTCACCCCCGAGCTAGGACTAAACTCCACTCGGGTAAGGGAATTCCTAGCTAGGCTAAGACAAATCAGACAATAAGAAGGATCTTGTTCTAGGAGCCAAATCAAACTAACATCCTATGGTCTCTAATTCCCCACATGCATTTCCCACCCCAGGAATTTTTCCCCGTCTCTCCTCAACAATCCTTTAGTTGCCCCACTTCCCTTCTAGGTATTCATCAACATGTCGGACATGAATTCTCAGAGCACTATAGTTGTAGTTGGGTTCCTTCAACAAATCAATTTACCAGCAATTCTCTCACCTAAAGAGAGTTTCTCATGGGACTGACAACCCGCCTCTTCAATCCATGGGCCTGACAACCCTCCTCTTCAATCCCACGGACCTAAAAACCCATTTCTTCAGTCCAAAGCCTAATTCAGCCAGTTACAAGTAATGATGAAAAAAAAAAATATTCAGTTAAGGCATCAACATAATTCAGGTATGGAACAGGTGATGGTAGCAACAACAAACTTCGGGTTTGGTTTATGCACTTCTTATAACATCAAGTTACACGTGCGCTAGTCCTCCTAGGATGGGTATGTGTTACTTCTAGCAATAGGAAAAGTGCAAGGTATCTAAAGAGTGTGTGTAGGTTCTAGTAGTGCGTGAATGATGCAGAGGTTGAATGTTGTAGAATATGGCTAAGTGCATGAATGGTTGAGTGAGTGGGAAATGGAGTAATTTCCCCCACCTTTATCTACATGCACCCCTGATGATACATGGATCTCAAAGAACTCGTTTCTCTCCACTTGAGATTCATTCTCTTTCCCATAAGAACTTAGGATAAAATAATTATCCTCACCATATCTTTGGGAATAATATTATAATATTCCTTTCGCAATAATCCCTCTAACATAGCCCCTTTCCTAGGCTCTTAGCCCCTTCCTTTCTCATCCTAGTGGAGTTTATTCCCCCATACTCGTTTATCGTGGTTGTTCTACACACAACGGTGTATTATATTAATGATATGAATGTTTACATATACAAAAATAGGTTCACTGGCCTTTAGCATCTAGGCTCTCTAGCCTAATCATCACATAAGCCTCCTGGCATATAATCACCTAGATCACCAGCCTATAAAACATGTTTACAATTAAACTTGGGCTCAGCCTTGGGGCATTACATTCCCCTCCCCTTATTTATGCACTATCCTCAATGCATCTTATTTACATATTTCCATCACACTACTACATATTGAAAAATTTGCGACGAAAGTACCCTTTCGTCACAAAATTCAAGAGAAAAAGTTCAATTTTTCAATTTTTTTATAAATCTAGCCCGTATTCATTGCTCCCTTGATGGAATAAAACTTTCATCTATTTTGCGATGATCATGATAATAGTGGACTATTGTTGCTATTTCGACGAATGTGCAGATTTGTCGCAAGAGTGATGCTAACTATTGACCATTCTACTATTTGATATTGTCCATATCGATCGTTATACTATTTGACAAAGTATACATTGATTTGGTCAACTTTCTTCACAAGAGAGACGATATGACCATTATAACCGTTATACTATTTGACAAAGTGACCTAAATATAACTAGTTATTTGTTATATTTATAGGTCAGTGTTCGTCACAATTACGATGACAGTGACCTATAAATATTTTATGATTTAAATATGTTGCGACAATATTGTTATAACAACGACAGTTCTAAAACGGTATTTTTGTGAAGAAGAATGTCGCAAAATATAATTAGAGGTGGGGAAAAAGGTAAAGCGGGTGAAAAGTGTGATGGTAGATGTTATTTCCCTTGCAAAAAATGTTGCCTCATACGTCCCGTAAGAATTTTAATAGCAACAGCTATAAAACATTGTAGGAAATATGGGCACATTGATTGTATATCGAATGAATATCATCCCATGGTAATTATCTATATATTCATTATTTGTTTTTATATTGTCAATTTTATATAAAATTATTAGTAGATATCGAACCGAACCGATCAAGTAACAAAAAGGGTGCCTCTAAAGGTTCTTCGTCATATTCCCATACTTCCATGTTTGCATAGATTGTTCCGGTGTGAAATAATAGCACAATTTATGGATTACCATGCATGTAACAGAAGTGGATATGGTGTTTTTCGAATGTTTGTCGATGGTTCTGCATTTAGTGAAATTGAGGAAAAATGGGCATATTTCAAAGATGAACCTCGCAATGTTAGGCTTTCATTGGCAGCTGACGATGTTAATCCATTCGGAGATCTTAGGTCTATTTACTCAGTGTGGCCTATTTTTGTTATCAACAATAAAATTACTCCTTGGATTTCAATAAAGAGGGAGCACATAATATTGATAATGATTGTTCCAAGTATTTTCTTACATTAATTTTTTGAATGTAACATTTTCATTTGTTTCATTTTTTTCATAATATATTTTGTCTATTTATTTACTTATATATACATGATATCATGGTTATAGTAATTATGTGTAATTTCAAACAATTAGGTAAGTAAGAGGTTAAATATATGAATGTATATATCGAACCTCTTATCGACGGGATACTAAAGTTATGTGTTGGCATCACAATGTATGACATTTGTAAACCAATCGGGGAGAAGAAATTTAAATTATGTGGAATACTTTTATGGACAATTCATGATGCCCTGAGACTAACACATTTTTGTGGTATGTAGCATTCTAATATTTCTCTTTAATACTATATATTTTTGTAATGATATCATGTTGCATCTTTAATTTTTAAATAATCTCATCGTATAATTGACATTAATCCATTTGTTACAGGTCTTCAAACAAAGGGTAAATTTGAATGTCTAGTTTGTGGTCCTAAGATGAACTATCGTCACTCAAATTTTTTAGGAAAGGTGGTGTTTGATGAGTATATGCACCTCCTCCCTAAGAACCATAGGTATCATACTACTGAAAAACACATTTTCAAAGGGAATGAAGAGACTGGTTTAAAACCACGAAGAATGACACCTCACCTATGGAGGTTGGAATATAATAAAAATTGTCAAGGTACTCAATTTATTTATGTATCATAGATCATGTAATGTTTTGAATGTTTATTTTAATCATTGAATTTATTTTACCATATTTGATAATTATTTTTGTGATCTCTTTTATGCTTCGTGAAGGTCGCCATCATGGAGGTATTAATAATGAGCTTCCACAAGGAATGAAATTTTATCCCACTCAATTCATGAGGTTTCCCTACTATGAGGATCTAAAAATATCTCATTTGTTTGATAAAATGCATATCAGGAAGAATGTGATAGAAAAGTTATGGTGAATCATAGATGGTAGGAGGGACAAAGAAAAAATTGTCAAAGTTTGTACTGACATTCAGGAAGATAATCATGAAATGTGAAGTGTGATCCAATATTCAAATAGATCAGATGGAGTACTAGACCAAAATAACCTTCCATGGTTATTAACAGAGAAACAAAGCAATGATGTAAAAAAGGTCATTCAAAGAATTAAATTTCCCATGGGTTTTGCTTCAAACATAAATAATATCTTAACAAAGAAAGGTAATTTGGTGGGGTAAAAACACATGATTGGCATACCTTCATTAAGTTAATAATTTTGGTATACATATTTATATATATTGGCCTTATACATCTTTTAATTTTTTATTTTTTTGTCTACTTTGGTCGAAACAAATAACGATTCATTTTTCTATTACAGTATGTTATGCCACTATCTCTCCCAAACGAGTTTGACAACAACATCAAACAAGTTATATATGATATTGGAAAATAAATGACGTAAGTAGTTGTTATTTATATGAAAAATGTTCTTTCAAATTATTGTTGTACTTAATGACACGTGTTTTACTTGTAATGTAATATATTATATTATGTTATGTTGAAACATGTTATTTTCTTGTGTCATGATCTCATGTAGACGGTTATCATTGAAAGAAACCCATGAAGATGATATAAAGTATTGGAAGAGAGAAATTACTCGTCTAATGTGTGAAATGCAAAAGTATATAACTCCAAAAATTTTCAATGCACAAGAACACTACCTCATACACCAAGTTGAGGAGACTGGAATTTGTGGACCTATTCACACAAGGTCAATGTGGATGGTGGAGAGGCACTTGAAATAATTGAAGACATCGATTAGACAAAGAGCACATCCTAAGGGTTCTATTGTGGAGGTATATATGGTATATCAATCCATGGTGTATATTAGTCAATATATTCCTAAATTAGTAGCACCAACTATGCATGCAGTGGATCGCATTTGGGATGTGAACTCCATAAAACATTTTGAAGATCATGAGCATCTATTGGGGAAAGGTAGAATGAAAAAAATGAGAGGTAATATATTAATAATTGTGGATATTTATATTAATAATACATATAAATTTTCATTTTTGAGTATATGATCATACTCATTAATATATTAATATAATTTATTTCATAAATTATTAATATTTATAACCTGCATGGACAGTATAACTAATATTTAATATTACTGAATTATGATTTTTGGATTCAGTTGCTCAAGAGTGGGATGCACTACATTTATACATTGCAAAAAATCTTGACTGGATGAATGTATGGATTGAAAGATGTAAACAATATAATGGAGGTAGGTTATCATGGAAATGACTGTCTGAATTGGTTAGAGAAGCTCGTCGTAACGAAGATGCCAATGTTATGCAAAGGGAAATTTATTTAGCATATAGTTTGAATGATGGACAGGTAAGAAAATTCACCCATTTTATTCAGTTATTTTATATTATATTAATGTGACTACATGTGTATTGTGTTTTTCATATACTTTCGAAGTTATATAAATATATATGTTAATTTATTAATTGGCAATGCATCTTTTACATATATGGCATATTGCAGTTGAAACACCACAAGGTTATGTGGTGTAATGGTCATAAATTTTGCATCAAAAAATTGGATGAAACTAGGAAATTACTTCTGATAGTGGGATAACTGCAGTATTCCAGGTCACTAATGTTTCCTCTAGGAGTGACAGACATCCCTGAGAATCTGAAAATAGATACTGTGGGTATTTAAACGATATACTTGAGTGTGACTTTAATTCCTTCAAATTAGTTATGTTCGATGTCAAATGGTATAGGTTACGAATGCATGAACGCGATGAGGAAAGAACTATTATTCAACATGCCAATAGATTCACAATGATTAAAACAACGGTGTTTGAAAGAGGACATGATTGTTGTGTTTTTCTAAGCCAATGTGAATAGGTCTTTTACTCAAATGTTCCAGGTGAGAGGGATTGGTCATTTGTTGTTGGATATGATCCAAGAGGAAGGCCAATTAAGTATACTCATTTATGGGAAGAAGATGATATTGAAGATAAAGAAGATGATTCGCCAGATCATATAGAGCCAAAATATCATGCAGGGTCGACAGATGAAGAAGATGAAGAAGATCATGATCCAGGCGTAGGAGACAATTTTGCAATTCTGGATGATGATGTGATGAAAATATGCTCAAAAATGACATTGATGATGATGATGATATCGTCAATCCTTTCAACACTGTTTCTGAACCGGATGATGATACGGATGTCAATTTCAATGAAGAAGATCAAGATACAGAATAAGGATGATTACACAGATGTTGAGGTTGGATTAGGTATGTGACTATATAATATTTTAATTTGTATGAATTATTATCTTAAAATAATTTGCTTATAATGTCATGGGTTAATTACATGATTTTAAGTTTATGCGATGTTTTTATATCCTATGTTACATGTTGTTTAATTATTATGTGAAACCTGAAAATAGTTGCCAATATACTAAAGTATGTGGTAAACTAAAAATATCATTTACAAACAGATAATTTCATGTACCTCCATTAAGAAAAAAAATTATCGTTTATATGCATGAATCTTAATAGGACGTTGCTTTCAATTATTTTCTATTTTATAGATTGGGTATTGGGGATCAATTGAGAGTGATGTGAGGGGGAGGGGAGGTGGCATATGAGCTTCCACCTTCACTTGGTTGGCCTTGTTCAATAGAGGATAAATTATTCTCGAAACCAAGAGAAGCTCTTTCATTTTTATACCATCATGATCGTATAAGATGTCATCACTATTGTTTTCATAGTATTGCATCAACGAAGTTTCAATGAACGTGTTTGTCATTTCTATATAATTTTTTTTGAAACTCCATTTTTATTTCAAAGTACACGAATTGGTTGACGCAAGTTTTAATTTTGCATCAGTTTTTCTTCATTTTTCTTTCAGGTTCTACAATAATGTATATACAACGTATCTGTGTCATAGTTGTGATGAAAATTCTCTCTTTTTCATTGATTTATTAATCAACACCATAAAAATACTCCCTTCCAGTACTAGATGCATGGATGTGTGTACTGTCAAACAAATTTTACAAGGAATAAGGAATGGAAATTGTACTAGGACTAGACATGGGTAACAGTGACCTGTGAATGGGGCCAACGTTAAAAATTTTTCAAATTGTTTTTGTATGCACTGAAATTTGACATGGATAGACTATTCACATGCCTTAACGATATGGGAGGGTTTCTGGACTCAAAATTGACTCACACACCCACTTTCTTTCATCATCAATTCATCATGTAAACCATAAACCCTATTTTTCATATGTTCTAGTACATATGTTAATGATTACTAATTTCATATTTGTATTTGACTCAAGGTACAACTAGCTTGCAAAGTATCAAATTTTAATTTCAAGTTTATAAACCAAATATGAAATGAATCCTAATTAAAACCATCAAGTGTTGGAATTTTTCATTTAAGTGTAGTGTCATGTAGTTATCTTTTGAAACATAAAGAGAGTAGTCTCTATAGTAGTAGAGAAATATATTGATATTGTATTCTCTTCTAAGTTGATGTTGATCTTTTTAACCTTCAAGAATAGGTACTAGAGGAGAAAATCAAGGATAATTTAGTACCCATCACTTATGAAAACATTTTCATCGGCAAGAGAGACAAAGAAGGGAATTCGTCGACAAGAGACAAGAAAAGGATATTGTCGTTATAGCGACGAATGCGAATAATCTTGCGACAAATTAGCTATACTATCGACGAAAAAATTTCATCAATACTATAGCTAATTGGTCACAAGAATATTTACATGGGATAAACAAATGAATTTGATGATGTGGTTACAAGTATATCTAATTCGTCACAAGTATCTTCAAATGTACACATGGGATACAATTCATCGCCTTTCTTCATTTTTCTTTCAGGTTCTACATTAATGTATATACAATGTATGTGTGTCATAGTTGTCATGAAAAATCCCCTTTTTTCATTGATTTCCTAATCAACACCATAAAAATATTCCCTTGCAGTACTAAATGCGGGGACGTGTGTACTGTCGAATAGAACATAAATTGTATTAGGACTAGACACGGGCAACAATGGCATGTCAATGGGGCCAACATTGAAATTTTTTAAAACTATTTTTGTATGCAATGAAATTTTACATGGATAGACTATTCGCATGCCTTAAAGATATGGGAGGGTTTCTGGAATCAAATATGACTCACACACCCACTTTCTTCCTTCATCAATTCATCATGTAAACCATAAGCCCTAATGTTTTTTCAAAGTACACAAATTGGTTGACACAAGTTTTAAGTTTTCATCAGTCTTTCTTCATTTTTCTTTCAAGTTCTACATTAATGTATATACAATGTATCTATGTCATAGTTGTGATGAAAAATCCCTCTTTTTTATTGATTTCTTAATCAACACCATAAAAATACTAGACACGAGCAACAGTGACATCTGAATGGGGCCAACGTTGAAATTTTTTCAAACTGTTTCTATATGCATTGAAATTTGACATGGATAGATTATTCTCATTACTTAATGATATGGGAGGGTTTTTAGACTCAAATTTGACTCACACACCCACTTTCTTCCATCATCATATCATCATGTAAACCATAAACCCTATTTTTCATATGTTCTAGTAGATATGTTAATGATTCCTAATTTCATATTTGTATTTGACTCAAGGTACATCTACCTTGCAAAGTATCAAATTTTAATCTCAAGTTGATAAACCAAATATGAAATTAATAGCTAATTCGATAATATAGATAATTCTTCGCAAGAATGTGTCTTTGAATGGTGTTACATGGTTTACAAGGAGTGTAGGGTTTATATCGTGAAATGTAGTGTATTCTATAAGAACAATCTCTATGCCAAACCTCAAAATGGATAGTACCATATCTTGTTCATAAGAAAAATATTCTTTGTATGTTTCCTTTGTGGTGGCTCAAGCCCTCACACATGATTCATGACAATGAAATGTAACAATTTGACTATTGAATGATAGTGTTATGTCACCCATGGTTAAGGAAAGAAAATAAGGTTCTTAGGTCCTATTTGAATATTCTTAGAATTGAGATTCGTTACCTAGTCCTTGATATTCGGTCTTTGTGTGGGACATTCTATGCCATTAGTATGTTTTTTACAAAAATAATGGATCTTGGGGACTACACCATGGTCAAGGGAAAAAAACAATTAGGACCTTAGGACCAAATCAAAGCTTTTGTGGTACAAGATGTGGGGACGTGTGTACTGTCGAACAAATTTTACAAGGAACAAGGAACAGAAATTATATTAGAACTAGACACAGGCAACAGTGACATGTGAATGGAGCCAACATTGAAATTTTTTCAAACTGTTTCTGTATTCACTAAAATTTGTCATGGATGGACTATTCGGATGCCTTAATGATATGGGATGGTTTCTGGACTCAAATTTGACTCACAAACCCACTTTCGTCCATCATCAATTCATCATGAAACCATAAACCCTAATTTTCCTTCAAAGTACACAAATTGGTTGATGCAAGTTTTAAGTTTTCATCAGTCTTTCTTCATTTTTCTTCCAGGTTCTACACTAATGTATATACAATGTATCTGTGTCATAGTTGTGATGAAAAATCCCTCTTTTTTGTTGATTTATTAATCAACACCATAAAAATACTCCCTTGCAGTACTAGATGCATGGACGTGTGTAATGTCAAATTAATTTTACAAGGAACAAAAATTTTACTAGGACTAGACACGGGCAACAGTGACCTGTGAATGGGGCCAACGTTGAAATTTTTTCAAACTATTTCTGTATGCACTAGAATTTGACATGGATAGACTATTCACATGCCTTAACGATA
>JASDQU010245120.1:212770-223215 GCA_032191745.1 Picea mariana
TAGGCAATTCACAGTTGTTTGGAACCATAATGACAACCTCAATGACATAGTTTATTAATATTACTATTCTATTATATCCATAAAGTATTCAACATCATTAGTTCCATCATATATTAAGGGATTCTGGAACTCCACATTGATCCCACACACTACTTTCACTAAAATAGGGTCCCTAGAGGACAACTTGTGGTTGCATTCCTACCATTTTTGCATGGCATCCTGAATATCATACTCAAATAAACATACATTGCACCAAATCACAGTTCCGTTAGAAGTAGAGTTAACATACTAATCCTTCATGATATAAATTACATTATATATTTGTTTAACAATCAATCCATCCATTAAATAATTCACTGACTCGGTGTAAGTATGCCCTTTGATTGGGTCAATACACTAAGTCACTTAGATGCCTTTTGAATCAAAATACATTTCCCTTTATCTTGAGGTTGATTATGGAATTATTTTCATTGGCCCATTCAATGATCAAAAGTGTAGAACATGGGCCAACCAAAAGGGATATTTCTTAAGTTATCAAGAGAGTTGGATATTTCTAATTCCTTCATTCACCTCTCTCTTTTTAAAAAAGCACATTTAGTTAGATACAAACATGAAGTAAAAGATTAAATGGAGTGACATAGTGCTAATATCTTATTGTACAAAATGGTTGTCACTTGGAAGTGATACACTCATAGAGGTATGTGCTAGCTCTATCCACAATCTTATGAAACCCAACAATACAATTGTCATCAACACCCCAACAACAAAATCTAGAAGGCTCTAGTATCGAGAATTAGTGAACTGGATAGACTATTCGCATGCCTTAACGATATGGGAGGGTTTCTAGACTCAAATTTGACTCACACACCCACTTTATTCCATCATCAATTCATAATGTAAACCATAAACCCTAACTTTCTTTCAAAGTACAGAAATTGGTTAACACAAGTTTTAAGTTTTCATCAGTATTTCTTCATTTTTCTTTTTGGTTATACATTAATATTGCATATACAATGTATTTGTGTCATAGTTGTGATGAAAAATCCATATTTTTCATTTATTTCTTAATCAAAACCATAAAAATACTAGACACGGGCAGCAGTGACATGTGAATGGGGCCAACATTGAAATGTTTTCAAATTGTTTCTGTATGCATTGAAATTTGACATGGATAGACTATTCACATGCCTTAATGATATGGGATGGTTTATGGACTCCAATTTGACTCACATACCCACTTTCTTCCATCATCATATCATCACCATGTAAACCATAAACCCTATTTTTCATATGTTCTAGTAGATATGTTAATGATTCCTAATTTCATATTTGTATTTGACTCAAGGTACAAATAGATTGAAAAGTATCAAATTTTGATTTCAAGTTGATAAACCAAATATGAAATGAATCCAAGCATAATTTGATATCTTGGCAAGAGAGAAGAATGTAAATAATCTTGCAACGAATAAGCTATACTATCGACGAAAAAAGTTCGTCGATAGTATAGATGATTCGTCGCAAGAATGTGTCTTTGAATGGTGTTACATGGTTTGCAAGGAGTGTAGGGATTATACAGTGCAATGTAGTGTAGGCTATAAGAAAAATCTCTATACCAAATATCTAAATGGATAGTACCATATCTTTTTCATAAGACAAATAATCTTTGTATGTTTCCTTCGTGGTGGCTCAAGCCCTCACACATGATGCATGACAATGAAATGTAACAATTTGACTATTGAATGATAGTCTTATGTCACCCATGGTTAAGGAAAGAACATAAGGTTCTTAGGTCCTATTTGAATCTTCTTAGAATTGAGATTCTTTACATAGTCCTTGAAAAAAGACAAAAGACTTATGTAGCGGATATTTGGTCTTTGTGTGGGACATTTTATGTCATTAGTATGTTTTGTACAAAAATAAAGGATCTTGGGGACTACACCATGGTCAAGGGACAAAAATAATTAGGACCTTAGGACTAAAACAAATATTTTGCAGTACTATATGAGAGGATGTGTGTATTTTCGAATGCATTTTACAAGAAACAAGGAACAAAAATTGTTTTAGGACTAGACACGAGCCACAATGACCTATGAATGGGGCCAACATTGAAAATTTTTCAAATTGTTTATGTATGCACTGAAATTTGACATGGATAGACTATTCACATGCATTAAGGATATGGGAGGGTTTCTAGACTCAAATTTGACTCACACACCCACTTTATTCCATCATCAATTCATGATGGAAACCATAAACCCTAATTTTCTTTCAAAGTACACAAATTGGTTGACACAAGTTTTAAGTTTTCATCAGTGTTTCTTCATTTTTATTTCAGGTTCTACATTAATATTGTATATGCAATGTGTCTATGTCATAGTTGTGATGAAAATTCCCTCTTTTTTGTTTATTGCTTAACCAACACCCTAAAAATACTCCATTGCAGTACTAGATGCGGGGACTAGTGTACTATCGAACAAATTTTACAAGGAACAAGGAACGAAAATTGTACTAGGACTAGACAGAAGCAACAATGAGCTGTGAATGGGGCCAACGTTGAAATTTTTTCAAACTATTTTTGTATGCACTAAAATTTGACATGGATAGACTATTTTCATGCCTTAATGATATAGGGGGGTTTCTGGACTCAAATTTGACTCACACACCCACTTTCCTCCATCATCATATGATCATCATGTAAACCATATGACGACAACCTCCCCTCCTCCTTCTCCTTTTGGGGTTGGCTCGACCTCCCAGTCTAGGATCGTTCAAGTCTTCGAGTTGAATGACTCCTCGGACTCCTAATGAAATTGATTTCAACTTGATACAAACACCCTTCTACTTCCTCGGCACCTCTGATGTTTCACCTGCAGACCCTCTCTTTACAATTTCCATTATTGCACTGATTTCCTTAGCTCTCGCTCCTAATATTCTCCTTGATATGACCATGTACTATGATTGTGGGTCCACTCCCTTTGCGATCTCGCACTTTGAGAGTTTCACAAATTGCTTCCTCCCTTTCCCGATTTCTGAATGGGCAAATACTCTAGGACCAGATCTACGGTCCTCATATCTCTCGCGATCAATGGTTGTGATTGAATCGCTAATTCATACTTCGCGAGTCCTACCTCCTCTTGACCCCTCTTTTCTGACTTAAAAACCAAAGATGCACTAATCCTCTGCCACACGTCCTTCCAGATCTGATGACCTAGATTGAGATAGCTCTTCCCGACTTTTCAAAGATCCTTGTTCATTGTCGCAAAACTTTTGAAGTTCCATCTCTCGAACCTCTCGATCTTCTGCCACCTATATTTTCCTTGACGATGGGTAATTTATCCATCTTTGGGACCTCGACAAGTCCTTGAATCTCTTGTGAACTTAACACAATTTCCCTTTCGCGTCTTAGACTATTCTCGAAACTCCTCTTGCACTCCTTGTAGAGTTCTACACAGACTTCCTTTTGTGACTTAACTCGACTTGAGAACCCCCAAGGTTCCAAGTTCATTTGCGAGCTTCTATTGCCCTGCTATCCATTTCTCTCCCTTCCTCCTGAGATTATAAGGTGAACTCTCAACAACTTATGTGGATTCCTTGAACTTAGCTTAGTTCTTCAATAACTTCTCCCTCGGCCTTATAAAAAGGTTAAGGCATCTCCTTTTCTTTTTCAATGCACTTCTTGCAAAACCTTCCTTCACTAGAATGTTCAGTAATTATGGGATTCTTCTACACCCTCAACCATGTATTTTATGGGTATGCTCACGCAAGCTCAATTCCCTTCTGTAAGAGTATTCCAGAGTGTTTAGTAACTTTGCATTGTATCTCTCTCCACACAGTATGTATTTTAAATCGACTTAACCGCCTTGAAATTTCTCCCTAAGAATGTAAGTAAATATGGCATGCCTGCCTGGAAGATTCTCTTCTAACTCCACTGAGTTCATACCCACACTCCTTGCATCATCTTACATAGTTTTCCAGCTTTTTTGTGCACTTCTTGCACTTAGCCTAGAGAACTAGACTTAACTTAACACACTCGCAGATAGAAAACTGTATCTCTATCCCTGCATACGAATTATAACATCAGTCTACAATTCACAAATATGAAAAGGACATTCACAACACAACATCTATTACATAGAAAGATAAAACAAGGGAAACTACCATTTTCTATAAATGGTGGAATGCCAAATTACAATGGTGGATTTTGAGCTGCAACTGAGTCTTGGCTCTCTATGTTTTATCCTCTAACTATCTAAAACTGTCTAACAGTTCACCACCTAACTGCCTAACTGCCTCACTTCCTTACTTCCTTACTTCCTTATTGCCTTCCTTCCTTACTACCTTACTGCCTTCTTGCCTTCCCGCATTACTACCTTAACTCTACTTTTCTTACAATACAAATATTTATACAAGAGGGGCTCTGTGAGATTCCCTCGCAAGCTACCTAATGGTGTCAAATCACCATCCCTAAGGCTTATCGAAAGGCCAAATTGAAATGATGTACATTCTGCTCCAAATAAAACACAGATCCAATTTGTTGTTAGCTTATTAATGGCGACCTCATCTCCTGTTCGTGCAAAGGCATGATTCTGCTCTTCCAACTTGTCTTCAATTAATGCCTAGATAACGCTTTAGATTCTCGAGGAAAAAATGAGAGGGTGACGCCTCTCCTTCCTTGAATTCGCACCATGTGTGTTGATTAGATGACGCTTGCTAAGATGGAGCGGTTCTCATGTATCACCATAAACCTTAATTTTCTTTCAAAGTACACAAATTGGATGACGCAAGTTTTAAGCTTTCATCAGTATTTCTTCATTTTTCTTTCAGTTTCTACATTAATATTGTATATACAATGTATTTGTGTCATAGTTGTGATGAAAAATCCCTTTTTTTCATTGATTTCTTAATCAACACCATAAAAATATTAGACACAAGAAATAGTGACATGTGAATGGGGCCAACTTTGAAATTTTTTCAAACTATTTATGTATGCATTGAAAATTGACATGGATAGACTATTCACATGCCTTAATGATGTGGGAGGGCTTCTGGACTCAAATTTGACTCACACACCCACTTTCTTCCATCATCAAATGATCATCATGTAAACCATAAACCCTATTTTTCATATGTTCTAGTAGATATGTTAATGATTCCTATTTTCATATTTGTATTTGACTCAAGGTACAACTAGCTTGCAAAGTATCAAATTTTGATTTCAAGTTAATAAACCAAATATGAAATGAATCCAAGCATCATTTGATATTGTCTCAAGAGAGACGAATGTAAATAGTCTTGCGACAAATTAGCTATACTCTTGATTAAAAAAGTTCGTCGACAGTATAGCTAATTCGTCACAAGAATGTGTCTTTGAATGGTGTTACATGGTTTTCAAGGAGTCTACGGATTATATGGTGTAATGTAGTGTAGTCTTTAAGAACAATCTCTATGCCAAACCTCAAAATGGATAGTACCATATATTGTTCATAAGACAAATATTCTTTGTATGTTTCCTTTGTGGTGGCTTAAGACCTCACACATGATGCATGCCAATGAAATGTAACAATTTGACTATTGAATGATAGTGTTATGTCACCGATGGTTAAGTAAAGAACATAAGGTTCTTAGGTCCTATTTTAATCTTCTTAGAATTGATATTGGTTACATAGTCCTTGAAAAAAGACAAAAGACTTATGTAGTGGATATTTGGTCTTTGTGTGGGACATTTTATGCCATTAGTATGTTTTTTACAAAAATAATGGATCTTGGGGACTACACCATGGTCAAGGGAAAAAAACAATTATGACCTTAGGAGAAAAACAAATATTTTGCAGTACTAGATGTGAGGACATCTGTATTGTCGAACAAATTTTACAAGGAACAAGGAATAGAAATTGTTCTAGGACTAGACATGGGCAACAATGAGCTATAAATGGGGCCAACATTGAAATTTTTCCAAACTGTTTCTCTATGCATTCAAATTTGACATGGATAGATTATTCACATGTCATAATGATATGGGAGGGTTTCTGGACTCAAATTTGACTTACACACCCACATTATTCCATCATTAATTCATCATGTAAACCATAAACCCTAATTTTCTTTCAAATTATACAAATTTGTTGATGCAAGTTTTAAGTTTTCATCAGTCTCTTCATTTTAATTTCAGGTTCTACATTAATATTGTATATACAATGTATCGGTATCGTAGTTGTGATGAAAATTCCATGTTTTTCATTGATTTCTTAATCAACACCATAAAAATACTCCCTTGCAATTCTATATGCGAGGACGTGTGTACTGTCGAACTCGTTTTACAAGGAACAAGGAACGGAAATTGTACTATGACTAGACACAGACAAAAGTGACTTGTGAATGGGGCCAACGTTGAAATTTTTTCAAACTATTTCTGTATGCGCTGAAATTTGACATGGATGGAATATTCACATACCTTAATGATATGGGAGGGTTTCTGGAATCAAATTTGACTCACACACCCACTTTCTTCCATCATCAATTCATCATGTAATCCATAAACCCTAATTTTCTTTAAAGGTACACAAATTGGTTGACGTAAGTTTTACGTTTTCATAAGTCTTTCTTCATTTTTATTTTAGGTTCTACATTAATATTGTATATACAATGTATATTTGTCATAGTTGTGATGAAAAATACCTCTTTTTTGTTGATTTATTAATCAACACCATAAAAATACTAGACATGGCCAACAGTGACATGTGAATGGGGCCAACGTTGAAATTTTTTCAAACTGTCTCTGTATGCATTGAAATTTGACATGGATAGACTATTTGCATGCCTTAACGATATGGGAGGGTTTCTAGACTCAAATTTGACTCACACACCCACTGTCATCCATCATCATATGATCATCATGTAAACCATAAAACCGATCTTTCATATTCTCTAGTAGATATGTTAATGATTCCTAATTTCATATTTGTATTTGACTCGAGGTACAACTAGCTTGCAAAGTATCAAATTTTGATTTCAAGTTGATAAACCAAATATGAAATGAATCCAAGAATCATTTGATATCGCCGTAAGAGAGACAAATGTAAATAATCTTGCGACAAATTAGCTATACTATCGACGAAAAACGTTCATCTATAGTATGGCTAATTCGTCAAAAGAATGTGTCTTTGAATGATGTTACATGGTTTTCAAGGAGTGTAGGGATTATATGGTGAAATGTAGTGTAGTCTATAAGAACAATCTATATGCAAAATCTCAAAATGGATAGTACCATATCTTGTTCATAAGACAAATATTCTTTGTATGTTTCCTTTGTGGTGGCTCAAGCCCTCAGACATGATGCATGACAATGAAATGTAACAATTTGACTATTGAGTGATAGTGTTATGTCACCCATGGTTAAGGAAATATCATAATTTTATTAGGTCCTACTTGAATCTTCTTAGAATTGGGATTCGTTATGTAGTCCTTGAAAAAAGATAGAAGACTTATGTAGCGGATATTTGCTCTTTGTGTTGAACATTTTATGCAATTAGTATGTTTTGAAAAAAAATAATGGATCTTGGGGACTACACCATGGTCAAGGGACAAAAAAAATTAGGACCTTAGGACCAAAAAAAATATTTGGTAGTACTAGATGCGAGGATGTGTTTATTTTCGAATGAATTTTACAAGGAACAAGGAACATAAATAGTTCTATGACTAGACACGGGCAACTATGACCTTGTGAATGGGGCCAACGTTGAAATTTTTTCAAACTATTTATGTATGCATTGAAATTTGACATGGATAGACTATTCACATGCTTTAATAATATTGGAGGGTTACTGGACTCAAATTTGACTCACACACCTACTTTCTTCCATCATCAATTCATCATGTAAACCATAAACCCTAATTTTCTTTCAAAATACACAAATTGGTTGATGCAAGTTTTAAGTTTTCATGAGTATTTCTTCATTTTTGTTTCAGGTTCTAGATTGATATTTTATATACAATGTATCTGTGCCATAATTGTGATGAAAAATCCCTCTTTTTTGTTGATTTCTTAATCAACACCATAAAAATACTCCCTTGCACTACTAGATGTGGGGACATGTGTAATGTCGAACGAATTTTACAAGGAACATAAGGTTTTTAGGTCCTATTTAAATCTTCTTAGGATTAATCTTCATGATGAATTCGTCAGAAAACAACACAAGACCTATGTGGAAATATTTAGCCTCTGTGTGGGATCTTTGGTGCCATTAATATTTTTTTCATAATAAGAACGGTTATCAAGGCTTGTACGTCCATGTCTAGGGGAAGAAAACAAGAACATTAATCTCACAATGAAAATTCTCAAATTCAAGGGCCATGAACTAGGCCTCAATTAACAATGTAGATCTTATTTAAGAGATATTTGACCTTCCAGTGGGATATGGGTGTCATTAGGAATTGTTTTGCACCATATATGTAATTCAAGGTTTATATCATCACTAAGGGAGGTTGTCCCCTTGAAGTGGATTTATTTTCATCAACTCTTTATCATTATCAAGGAATGGAGCTACTTCTTTCTATTTGTATGTTAATTGTGGACTTTGGTTCATAACAACAAGGGTGTCTGCTATCCCCTCTTCTATTCTTATTGTTATCCAAAGGACTAAGAAGGATCATTAAATCATACAACAAAATGGGAAAATAAAAGAACTAAAATTAGGTAGGAATATTTTTCTTTCTCATGTATTGTTTGTATATGTTGTCGGCCTCTTATTTGGAGTTGGTTCTATTAAGAAAACTTCTTGTATTAAATAATCACTTTTTATTTATTGAATCTATAGGTAAGGAAGTAAGCATGCATATATATTACATTTCTTTTAATGGTTTGACTCATAAACATAAAATAGAGGTTGATATTTTACCTTTTCAATTATTATATTTTAGCTAAGGGTTCAAATACTTGGGCTTCACACTAAAATCCAATGAATACGTCTCTAGGGATTGGACCCAACTATATGAAAAAATAGATATCAGAAAAATATCCAGATGATGGTGTTGTTGTTAGTTATTTATGGTGGTGGTTAACTCTCATAACATTAGCATTGGAATCTTTCCTTGTTTCTTAGCATTACTTAGAATACATTCCAATTGGTATACTAGAGGAAAGATGAGAAAAATGTTTCATTTTTTCTAGAAGGGAAGAAATCAAATAAGGAATCCCTTAGTAAAATGAATAATAATTGGAAAACAAAAATCCCTTGGAGGTTAGGAATTAAAAAAAAAAATCACTTTGAAACAATCTTGGTATCAAACAACCTTGGCATCGATATCCCACTGAAAGGTCAAATATCTCTTAAATATGTTCTTTCCCTAACCATGGACAAGACCTAAGTTCCATACAAGGTGTAAAAAAATTGTGAATGACACCCATGTCCCACCCAAGTACCATATAATTCTATTAAAATATAGGATAGATGTGGTGGATTCAGGCCTTGTTAATGGCCAATGAGCCAAAGAAAATATGTTTAGGACCTACGGCCCTATTTTTCCTCTCTAGTCATGGTACACACCTTGAGACCTATTCTTATTATGAAAACGTACCAATGGTTCCAAAGATACCGTACATAGATCTTGTGTGGTTGTTTAAGGACTACATCACAAATCTCGGTCCTGAGAAGATTCAAATATGGCCTAAGCACATTATGTTCTTTGCTATACATTATGTCCAAAACTTGTGAATGGTGACCATATCCCACCCAAATTCCATATATCCCTTAGCAATAGGCCATATATGCATATATCCCTTATGAAAGTTATCAAATTCAAGGGCCATGAAATAGGCCTCAAATAACCATGTATATCTTATTTAAGAGATATTTGACCTTCCAGTGGGATATGGGTGCCGTTAGGATTTTTTTTGCACAATATATGTAATTCAAGGTTTATATCATCACCAAGGGAAGAAAATCAGGGGCTTCTTCCCTAAATGGATCTTTTTTATGCTTAATGGCCAAGCTTGTTAAACAAATTCAATTTTTTAAGCGATAAAAATTTTAAATTCTTAAATTTAAGTGGTATATGTTTAGTAAACAATTTTTAAAATTTCATAAATTAAGTAGTTTATATCATTCTTAAATTCCAAATTTCATAAAGGCGACGATGACTCCCTCACCCTGACATGTTTGAAAATTAAATCTTTAGCAGTAAAAACTTCTTGTAAGGGCAGAGGACTTATTTTCCTTATTTGGGCACGGTAAAGGCATCTAAACACATCCATTTTGCACAAAACCACCTAATGGCACCTGGAAGACCACTCCAAGGAAAAATAACCCACAAAGAGGGCATGTGCCATGGTTGGATGCCTTGTTCACAACACATGATGCCTAGATTAAGGCTTCTTTTCCAGCATAAGGATATTGTTTCCCTATTATGATCATGGTCAATGCCTTGATATTTGTCTTTAGTGATCAAGA
>JASDQU010245120.1:243315-262739 GCA_032191745.1 Picea mariana
TTCATAGATATCCGAGTGAGCTTTCCATAGAGCATTACCAGTTTTCCTCTGAATAGTTTGATTCCTCCTAATGAAGGAATCATAGCAGGCCTCCCTATGATTTCCCAAATTCTCTCTGTCATAATATTCATTTGTGTTTCTTCATCTAGAACATGGTCAATGTCGAAGTCGCCTATTCTTACTTTGATGGATTCCTATTATTTGAATATCTTTGATAACCTAACATGTCGGTGATCATTCAAGCTATCTTTCATCTGTAGAAATATATTCTCTGATTCCTTCTGGGGTTCTACTATTTCTATATTTGCCTTAGGGTTTTTTTCATTCAGATTCATTCTTATAAGCTTAGCAATCATTCTAGGGAAATCCAATACTTCATGGTCTATAGCTTTGCAACAAAGACAACTAGGTCTTCCACTAGAGAATTACTTAGCTAGATGGCTTGGTTTTCTGCAACTGTAACATAGGGTTAATCCTCTCTTTCTTGTAAATGATCCCCAACCTCTTCTGTACTGCGCACTAGGATCATGGTGTTGGAAGGTTTACAGTTGGGAGTGAGCTTGTCATTGATGGCAAGAACAACGATGGCAAAGATCAGCATGATCAACAACACAGTGATAATGGAAGAGGAGGAGAAACAATGGATCTTATTCAGAATCCTCGATGACCATCAGATATGAATTCAGAGAGGAGTAGCACGCAGTAGACGAGAATAGATCTCGGGCATTCAATCTAAGAGTGGAGTCCATCCATCATTGGATCAGGGAGAACCTGCACGTTCATTAAAAATCAAGGAGAAGTGGGTATACAAAATCCTAAAATAAGGAGGATCGTCCATCTTCGGGCAGGACACTTGGTCACAGATCAACATTCCGTTGAATAAAAAGTCAAAAGAAGGAAGTGCTCTATCCTTCCAACTCGCAAAATTCGAAATGGAAAAATGACTTGAAACATTGGATCCAGGATTGATCGGGGACGGATGCGTGGCAAAAGATCAGAGCACCACAAAGACTCCATTTCAGAGTTTCACAGATCGGGAAATCCAAAGGAAATAGGTTCAAATTCGCGATATGCAAAATCGTGAAACAATCTCAGAGTCTCGACTATTTTGACTTGGAGTGATGAGACCCTTCATCACAGGAATTGCAAGATGTGAATTCACGATGAGATCTGAACCGTGAATACACCAAGATTCTGGACCGTTGATCTAAGCTCCACCTCAGAGTCTCGCCTATCACGACTTGGAGTGATGAGAACCTCCATCTAATGAATTGTGAGATGCGAATTCACAATGAGATCTGGACCATCGATACACCAAGATTCTGGACCCTTGATCTAATCTCCATCTCGGAGTCTTGCCTATCTTGACTTGGAGTGACAAGAACCTCCATCTAAGAAACAAAGAGATGCAAATTCACGATGAGATCTGGACTGCCAATTCATCGAGATCATGGATCGTCGATCAGGGTTGATGAAGGTCATAAGTTTGCAAAAATACCGAAAAGGTGAAATGGATGTAGCCTGTAGTCACATCGGTGGAAGATGGGGGAAGGATCTAGTGCAAACAAGCTCCTTTTCAGAGTTTCGGGGATCGCGACTGGGAGTGTCGAGACACTTGGTCACACGATTGCCAAATTGCCAAATGCCAAAATGAATGCAAGATCCCATGGAGCCAATCGAACAGTGCAGGTGAATTTGAGTATGATCAGAGGGATAATGTTTCTCTTCACAGTGTAACTGCTAGAAACCATTGATGGTTTTTTCCAGAAGATTCAAAGGGACTTCTGTGTGATCGCCAGAGGAGATGAAGAGTCTCCAAGCTTCTTCTAGTGAATGAAAACTCTTCATAGAGGGGATGGACAAATGGATGAGCATTGAAGTCTGCAACTGAAACAAAAAGGATAAGCTCGACTGTGCTAGAGAAGCCAAGGAGTCTCAATTGCCAGAGAGGCTGAGGAATCTCAGTTGAACACCCAGTGATGCTAGATGCATAGTGGGAACCACCAAAGAAGCTGAAGAGTTGTGATGATCAGGTAGGGCACTCGATATGTTGAGGATATTGACGTGGTGTGATCATGCAGAGGCATTGCACACATTACATGCACAAGGTACACAGAAGCTATAAGTACACGGTACAGAGAAGAGATGAAGTTGCAGTTGTTATGAGGGATTTAGGAGGGCAGAAGGAGGAGTGTACAACAGCTGAAATGCAGAGCAGAAGAATGGTGGATCAGATGGAGATGGCACACAATGCATAATGTGAGAAGAACATAAAGCGTAGAGGAGTGTGCGGAAGACACTGATGCAGACAGAGCAACGCAGTATAGTATAACAGTGATAAGTTTGGTAAGCTAATGATAAATATTGTATCACTGTGATAAGTTTCATTAGCAAAGATTTATATTTCTGGGTGGTAGGAAGGTGCAAGGGAGGACTGGTGTCCTCAGAGTTTCAAGTGGGAGCTTGAACACTTGGAGTTGGTGCTTCCTTCTAGTTGGTGCTAGAGAAACCAGGGAGTTGGTGCTTCCTTCTAGTTGGTGCTAGAGAAACCAGGGAGTTGGTGCTTCCTTCTGGTTGGTGCTAGAGAATCCAGGGAGTTGGTGCTTCCTTCTAGTGGGTGCTAGAGAAAAACAGAGAGTTGGTGCTCTCAGCAAGTTGCAGCTTGCAAAATAGAGGTTGTATCCTCACAATGAGTTGGTGCTCATATGTATGATAATGTAAAGAATGTAAATAATACTTATCATATAAAGAAGAAGAGGTTTTTACCCTGTATGGGTTTCCTCAGGAAAATATTTGTCTATGTGTTTCTCATATATGTGATTGATGTTGAATGTGCCATTTCTTATTTCCCTGCATTATTGTGATCATCATTGAGTGCCTTGTAAATAATTTAAAAGAAGCATACTTGTTTAAGCACGAGCACAATTGATTTACCCCCCCTCTCAGTTGTTCAACAATAACAATGGGTACCAAGCATCTCTAAAGATGAGCCCATTTGAGGCACTTTATGGAAGAAAGTGCAACACACTAGTAAGTTGGGATAACCCGGCATACAGAGCAGTGGTTGGGCCATATTTTCTCAGGGAAATGGAGGAGCAAATGATAAAAATAAAGCAAAATTTAAAGGTTGCCCACGACAGGCATAAAAGCTATGCTGATAAGGGCAGAACTCACGGGGAATTTAAAGTGGGTGATCATTTATTCTTGAAAGTGAAGGCCAATAGAAGTTCCCTGAAGTTGGGAAACTGTTCAAAGTTGGCAGCTCGCTATTGTTGGCCGTTTGAAATCCTAGAGAGGATTGGTCCATTTTCTTATATGATTGCACTGCCTGCATCTATGTCTGTTCATAATGTATTCCATGTATCATTTCTCAAGAACTATATACCTGATGCTAATCATGTTATTGATTGGAATGTGATTTAGGTGGAGCAAGAAGGTGCTTTCTAAGTGCATCTAGTACACATTCTGGACCGTAAAATCAAACAACTATGGAATCGAGCCATAGGGCTTGTAAAGGTCCAATGGAACTGGTACGGTCCCGAGGACGCTACTTGGGAGCATGAGGATGCAATGTGGGAAGAATACCTGCAAATTTTTGAGGATTTTTGAAATTTTTTTGTATATGGGTACATGATGCACTGAGGACAGTGCATAAATAAGGGGAGGGGATTGTAATATCCATAGGCCATGCCCAAATGTAATCTAGATGAAAATGTACTTAAGTTGGTGAGTTGTTTTGATATCATTTTTGTATGCACATTTCATGGCATAGTGCGCGCATGTATTGCGCAGTGAAATGAGGAAGTGTGCACATTCTAGGATACCGCGTGCAACATCTTAAGTGAGCACGATGTTGAGGCCAGGGAGACTTTTTGTGTATGACATGTTTTGTAGGCTGGTGAGCTAGTTATTATAAGCTAGGATGCTTATGTTTTGATTAGGCCGGAGATCCTATATGTTAAATGCTAGTGCACCTATTTTTGTACATATCTCATAATTAATATAAATTACATCGTTGCGCGCAGACAGACCACGATAAAAGAGATGGGGGACTAAAATCCACTAGTTAGGGAAAAGGAGGGGATAAGTTAAGGAAAGGGGCTAATCTTGGGAGCTTAAGCCAAAAAGGAATATTATATTAATATTTCTTAAATCATAAAGTATGGATAATTATTTTATCCTAGGTTCTAAAGTTGGGTACAAGTGGGCCAAAGTAGCTCCCAACATGACAAGTGTCAAGTTGGGGACATGCATACATATTGTTGGGACTTATTTCATTTCGGATCATCTTTTCTATTATCTTTCCATCATTTAGCCATCCAGTAAATCATCCATGAGTATTCACACCCATTGAACTATCCTTTGTATTTTCATAACTATACCTGAACCAGTATCCGTAGCCATATTTGTGCTCGTGTAGCTGGTGAGCGTGGGATTTGGACTGAAGAGGCGGGTTGTCAGGCCCGTGAGCAATTATCTGGGTGAGAGAATTGTTGGGGATTGATTTCCTGAAGGTGTTGAACTACAACTACAGTTCTCTGAGACTTCCTGTCCGGCCTATTGTTGAAGCCCAGAAAGTAAGTGGGGCAGCCGAAGGACTGTTGAGCAGAGAAAGGGCACACTTCCTGGGTGGGACATGCATGTGGGGAATGAGGGACTGTGGGTTGTTAGTTTGAGTTGGTACCTGAGACAGGGTCCTTCCTGTTGTCTATGAGCCTTTAGCCTGGTTAGGAATCCCTTTACCCAGGTGGAGTTTAGTCCCAGCTCGGGGGTGACTCACTGTTGAGAGTGATGAATAGTGTGGTCTAAGGTTGGGAGGTTCATGGAAGGTCTACATGCAGTTGGTGACATTCTTACCAAGATAAGTGCCAATCTGGGTGATAAATTTATATGCTACATTATTATTTATGTTCTTATATTTATGGGTTTATCTTATTTGTGTTTATAATTGTCTGTAAATTATGGGTATTTTATGTATATGTTTACTATCATTTTAGTATGAATCCATGCATTTACATAACATATTTTTCTATCTACGTTTTTATATATATATGCTTCTGCAAGAGTTCTGTGTGCATATGTATTTTAATTGCATGCAATTTGAAAAATTTATGTGGCATAGCTCAGTTAGATGTTGGGTATGTTACAGTATGTTCCGCAGAGAGAACGTAAGAGTTCTCTGGTGTAGTGTGGCCCGACATGGATGGTCGGGGACATTACACTTGTGCACTCACCCTGCTACTATCATTTGCGCTTGGGTCCCATATAGATGTGTCCAGACATGTGCTATGGTCATCTTGACCAATAAGGGGTATACCCTCATCACTGTATGATGGTCTTGGAAGTAAGTGTTCCATCCAACTGTTAGTCTCTCTCACCTGATCGACTAATGGAATCTCCAAAAGAGGTGACTCAATATCCACATCTTGGTAGGTATGCATAAGGTCCACTATCTCCAAGTCATGTCTCTCCTCCTGGGTCTGTGGGTCCACATGTTCATGGTGTGCATCCCTCACACAAGGATCCTCCATCATATCTGACATGCCACTGATATCCTCATGTGATGTGGCTATCACAGGTTTCTGAAAAGATGACAAATGTGTCACGATCACCATAGGGGACTCGTCATTTCTAGGTTTTATCATGTGTGGATCCTCACTAGTGTCACCAATTTGTTGAGGTGTAAGGTCATCAATAGTATGTAGTATGACTGCTGAAACACATGTGCTATCCTCATTTCCATCCCAGTGTTCCTCCAATGTGCAATGATCACTATCCTCCACAAGCTTGCTAGCCTATGTGCAAGAGTCACTAGCCTCATCAGACTGCTCCAGATAAGCATCTATCGATCCATCATCACATGCCTCATCATAAATGTCATAACTCACCTCAATAATATGCTTCTTACCCTTACCCCTACATCTATGATCTAGTTTCCAAGGCACCTTGCAACTTTAGCAAAGTTGTGTGGTCCTAATGGGCGTGGGGTTTTCCTATTTTTCCCTCCATCTAGTTGCGGCTGCTCTGTTTTCCTCTATTTTGTTGATCCAACATGTAATCTCATCTTTGTTGCAACTGGGATTTTTATAGGATACAAATTGTTGGAATGTTATTAGCTCCTTGAAAATCACATTGAGGGTTTCATATTCCCTCTCACACTCAACAATCCTGCTAATAATATTCATCTTCATTGTAACTCTGCCTGAGCTAATCCCCACTGGCTGGGAGGATCAGGCTTTGATACCACTGTAATGTTCCCAAGCCAATATGCCAGGAACATCACATCTTGCATGAATTTTAAACTTTTTCTGGTTGTGGAATTTCGTCAAACACTTTGCTTATTATTGTCTCTTAGGTTGTGCTAGGCTTATACTAATGATTTTAATGTGTGTTTGCAGCAATAAACAAGAAGATACAATAATGGAACATACCTCAACCATATGAAAGATCAACAATATTATAGACAATCCAAAATACCTCAGATCTGATATTATTCATAAATAGAAGAAGCCCCTGAATACAAGAATGATGCAAATCTAGAATGATCAACAAATGGATCCCATAAGCACAATAACAATTGCTACAAAATGATCTGATAAGACAATGTAAGCCTCCAAAGGCTGAATAACAAGGAATACCACTACAAAACTGAGATCTAGGTTGTATGAAGTTCCAAACCACCAAGCTGGATGATGCTATGCCCTGCTGAACACTGAAGATCCTCAATAATTCAGCCCAACTGAAGGAAGCCTCCAAATTAGTCCAAAATTAGTGGAATATTAGATCGGGTTACTGCAAGAACAACCTAGGTGCTCAAATCTCCAATATCCCTCTCAAACTCATGGATCTAGTCTCCCTCCAAGGAATGGTGCGCTCCCCTGGATGCCTGAAACCCTAGATAATTCGGCCTACCCCCTAGAGGCCTCCAAATGCTCCACAAAACCACTAGAATGATATATCGGGGATCAGTTACCTCCTTGGTTAAGTCCCAAGCAAAATGATGTAGATCTGATCTACCTAATGGCTAAAATCACTTTCTGAAGTGTACTCCTCTCCTCCAATTTGTCCAATGCATCCAATAAATCAAATGGCACATAAAACTCCTCCTAAATGAACTAGATCTAATTGTCAAGACCCTGCAATGAAAACCCAGGTGCTAGAATCTCCAAAATCCCTACCAATCACCTGGAATGAACTTCTCTCAATGGATGGTGTGCCCCCCTTGTTGGAAACCCTTAATGGTGCGCCCTCTCTCTCTTCCTATGCCTGTGGCTTGTGTAGAACCCTCCTACACTGAGTAGATATGAAATAAAATGGTGTGGGAGATTATTGCATCCCCAAGACCAATCTTGGGACAAGCTAGGTGGAATCTTTCACCACTGAATCGTCCTCTAGGGTTTGTTAAGTCAAAACAATCAAAACCCCCAAGATATGGGCTCACTAGCTAGAAGCCAGATATCAAAAGATAATCATACATGAATGAGAGAATAGAGGCCCTTTCCTCTCCTTTATACTTCCTTCTCACCTTGTCCCTCCAAAGTGACTTTCATTTTATTAATTAATTAACCTTTTTTACCTTTGAAAAACACCTTATCTCTCCCTATGGCTTCCATGGCCAATGAAAGCCACTTCTCATCATCCTATCCTATAGTTTTGTTCTTCCCGATTCCAATGAGCTATTACACTAATAGGTTCCCCTAAGTATTGTGCCCAAAATCACCTCTTGAGTGAATTTAATTAACCTATAGCTCAAAATACTCAAAATCATGGAAATCATCGGAATGCAACGAAACCAAATCCAATCTGTGCAGAATGGGTCATAATAATGAAATAGGATGAGTGATGCAACCTGGACCCGAAAATATCCCTCAATAGTCATTGTACTCGCTATAACATCCATCTGGCTGCTCTAGTCATCATAACACCCTGAAATGTAATGATGTCCCAAAGTGGGGACATTACAGAGACAAGTGAGATCGAGCGCATTCATACAGTACGGATTTGGGCATAGTTTTTGAGACAGACTAGGCACACATTTTGAGACAGAGCCAGTCATTTATTGCAGAGGAAGTGACACGTAAATCGAGGCAGAGGTGTCTCTTGGGCCTGAAAGTGTCAGACTCAGATCGAGGCATGGAGACAATAATTTTAAGGTTAAACAATGCCATGAACGCAGTGGTGGTGTTATTTTTTTGATCTAAGAAAATATTATGTAGCTTAACTCCAGATTGAGGTATACTTATGTATTTTGCCCAATTCTTTTGTGGAGTTAATAAAAAGACCTACCAATTTGAGAGCAGGACTCAGAGACATAGTCCACCAGGGATGAACTCCATTATCAAGTTCTTTGTGTTCATATTGCATACTTATGTATATTTCCTTTTGAGCTTTTCCTTCTTTATTTTGTACTTTAGTTTATGCTCATTTAATATGATTCTTTAATAATTCACCTGGCGAAAAGATCCTGGATCATTTCCATGCTCTTTTTCTACCTATTTCCCATGTGAGGACTTTTTTAGAAAGGGCTAACCAAAGAAAAAGTCAAAGAAGATTTTATCTTATACATCAGTTTCCACCACTACTCATGTTTTCCTTTTATTTCTTCCAAGAACATAGCTTTATATTCTAAATGTGCAGTGTACCTTCTTGAGGAACTATGGAAAGTAGAGTTCCATATACTCAAAAAATAAGCTTAAGAGTTTGAGTATATCATTGGATATTCTCAGGCAGGCATCTTAATGATCTCCTTGTCATCGAATTTACACATTAAACCATTCATTGTAATTCTCTTTAGGTTTTTTTCTCTGATGATGATTAATTTGATCAAGGGGTTTTCATGCTTCTCAAATGCTTTTTAAGTGCCATGATGGAGGGATCCTTACTGATTATTCCTTTTGTGGAAATTATTGATGGCTTGAACTTCCATTCATTAAGGATCCTTGATCCTCCCACATTATCCTATATGATGCTCTAAGCAACATTCTCCATGTAAAGTTTTTGATTTTGTCTTTTCATATCCTCCTAGAGGATGCTCCAAATTTGAATATCATGTTGCATTGGTCCGTCATGCTCCTCCGTGCTCCTTACATGTTTGAGTTCCAAATTGAGGGTGATGGAATATATATATTTTTTATTTATAACAATGGACTCCAATCTCCAATGAATTGTTGATTCTTTAATTGATCCCGATTGAGTTTTGAGTCCCCTTCCAAGTTTATACTTCTGGTCTCAAATTTATTACTGCTTTAGTTCTTTCTTGGCTGCCACAATGTGGACATAATTCTCGGTAGGTTACCCTATATTTCCTATAGAAACATAGGATGGTTCTTCCATATGATTTCTAATTACAAAATCAAAACCTGCATTGCTAGAGAAACCTCTTGAAGAACCATCAAAATTGATTTTAAAATGAAGACTTTTTCGACTGGACATATTGTCATTGGATTTCTAGTTTTTACAGCGTGAAATATATATTTTTGAGCCAATGTGATTCATGTGAAACAATTCACTTATCGTCAAGGATAACAGTGGAAGAGTAGAGAAAGTTTAAAAATATTTGGCTCAAAAATATTCCATGCATTAGAAACCAAAAATCCAATAACACAATTGATTTTGTTACCTTGAAAGAAGGGGAAAGAACAAAGTTCCAAATTTCCGTTCTAATTTTCCCATTGAGTTTGGATGATGTTCAAAGTCTTGATTACAATTTATAGGGTTTCATGTTTTGGACTAATTCAAGGTTAAATTATTGATTGAGTTGGAGGGGAGATAAAAACTAATGTTTGATCCAAGTGGATATTGGTGGCCAACCACCTATTCCAACTGGCTCCTCTTGATAGTTTTTAGTTCAACACGTTATTCTGTACTTCTTTGTAATTGTGGGTTCTACACTTCTAGGTCTATATGAATCCCTACACATCTTCCAGGTGGAGACTGGTGGTCTCCCACCTAATCCAACTAGCTTATTTTGGATGTTTTCATGTCAACACATATTTTTTTACTTCTAGGGCTGTTTTGGGGCCCTAGTGTTTTTTTGGATTTCCATAGTCAAACTGTAGATGGAATTAGAGTTTGACAACGAAATGTGTAGATATCAAAAATACCTTTCCAACGGGCTATCATGTGGCTAAAATAAAGGTCGTATGAAAAATTTACAACCCCAGGAAGTTGAGGTACCAACTTACCCATTAGGGCCCGCATAACTGTTGGCGTTTCATCTCCTAGGGTTAGGTTTTTGGATGTCTAGAGTTTTGTAATTCATGAGTAATGTTAAAAATGCCTCTGGATCCTCATTGTAATAATTCTTCTAAGACAAATTCATGTGGAAACCACATCTCTTCTCAAAGATAACTACCACCATTCGAGCATGTTGTTTCAGTTCTGCAGTTTTACAATTTCATCTTATTTCATTTATTCAATAGAAGATATTGTTCATTGGATATCTGTGTTGTTCTCTGTATCTCTGTGTTTATTTTATTCAACCATTTAATCAGTTTATTCCACTCCTAAATCTGGATCAGTGGTATCAGAGGGATCTTCTCTTCATTTATTTTTCTTCGTGCATGTCCTCGACAAGATTTGGGTACACGAAGTTGGGACTTGAACCAGTTGAGCCTTTGCAAGATCAACCACACTGAGCCCAAAAAATATCCATGGGGGACAAAAATAAATATGATGGAGCAAGATATCCTTTAAAATTTTGCTCGAGGAAGCCCTTGCACGACAAAGGAATGAAATGACAGACAACTTTGCACAAATCCTTCGATGACTGCCCACAAGAGAAGCGTATTCATCAAGCGGCCATGCAACTCCCTTCAAGGTACAAGTAACTTTTGATATTCCATTATTTGAAGGAATGATAGATGTGGATGTTGTAGATAAATGGTTGAAACTACTCGAAGGGTATTTTCCAGTCCACAATTTTTTCGATAGGGAAAATATTACTTTTGCACTCCTCAAGGTCATCCCCCATGTTAAGAAATGGTGGGATATTTACTTTGAACAAAGGGCCATATAGGAATCTATAATATTTTCGGTCACCCCTACATGGGATTCCTTCTAGGATTCCATTAAAGAACAATAATACCATGTTGGAAGCTACGAGGACCAGTACACTAGATGGACCACCCTGCATCAGGAAAGGAACTAGGAAGTACTGGATTTCACCAATATTTTCCATACCCTGTGCACAAAATTGGGTATCAAAAACTCTGAGCGACATATGGTGCTCAAATATTGTGGTTGTTTGCATAGATACATTCAAACATAAATGGAGTTTCTAGACATCACATCATTGGGTACGGCTTATAGATATGTTGTCAAGATTGAGCATAAATTTAAGCAGAATAGGTGAGAGTTGGGAAAAGGCAGCCCCAACCCAAACAACAAGGGATAGAGAAAAGATGGCCACTCTCAAGAAAACCAGTCCAAGCCGCAACACAAGAAGGGTAATGAGAAGTTGAAGAAGGACACAAAAAAATGGTGTGAATACCATAAAATCCCTTGGCACAACACCAAAGAATATCTCTCCAAGAAGTCATTCGTGGTTGAGCTGAAGGATTCTGATTTAGAGGCTGATTTTGAATCCGAATAAAATTAAGAAGGAGGGAAGTGAATTATCGATGTTTAACCCAGTGCCATTATCTCTACCACCAAATTCCAACCAAGCGAACTAGAAGAACCGGAGGAAGGGGAACGCCTCTTTCACTCACATATGTGGGTAAATGGGGATCCGCTTCATTTCATTGTCGATAGCGGAAGTTAGACGAACCTAATCTCAATAGGTTTCATTAAGCAGTTGGACCTGTCAATGACACCACACCCACAACCCTACACCATTGGCTGGCTTTGCCAAGGAATAGATCTATGTTTCAACCAACTGTGTCGTCTGCCCTATGACATTAAGCCTTTCAAAGACAAGGTATTGTGTGATATTGCTCCTCTTGAAGTTTTTGATGTTCTTTTAGGACAACCATATTTGTGGAAGCGTCATGTTGCGTATGAGTCTAGACCCCTCAGTTTTATTATTACTTTGGGTAGAAAATTGTACATGATACCATAGGTAGCGTTGCCTACCGCTATTTATTTAATCTCTGCTAAGAAATACAATAAGGTCATTTCACATACTGGGAAGTTCATCTTCTTTGTGATATGTGCTCACAGTAAGTAGAAGGTCACCGCCACATCCGTGGGCTCTAAAAATATCCTCTCTTTGCAGCAGAAGCAAGTGGACTGGATCATGGAAGAATACAGAGACATATTCTCATCACCCATCAGGGTGTCGACGCACTACCAAGTCAAGCATCCAATTGATCTAACTGTCAGTGTGCCTATGCCTAATTGACCAGTCTATAGTCTCTCATTGATGGAAAATGATGAAATCAAGCGTCAGATCCAAGATCTGCTTCAAAAGGGGAACATCAGACCCAACTCCTCCCCTTGCGGAAGCCCGATTGTACTGGTGTAGAAGAAGGACGAGACCTAGCAGCTCTGCATTGATTACAGAGCATTAAAAAAAATCATAGTCAAGAACCAATACCCAATTCCCATAATTGATGACCTTCTTGAACAACTCAAAGGGGGGAAATTATTCAGCAAGATTGACCTAAAGTATGGCTATCACCAGGTTCCCATCGAACCAACTGATGTGTGGAAGAAAACATTCAAATCTAAAGAAGGTTTCTTTGAATGGTTGGACATGCCATTTGGCTTAACCAATGCACCATCCACTTTCATGAGGTTGATGGATGATGTATTGAGATCCTTCACCAACTCTTTTGTGGTGGTATATTTGGATGACATCCTCATCTTCAATAGAACTTGGGAGGAGCACATGCAACATATTCAACAGGTTTTGAGCACTCTGTGGCAACACAAGCTATATGCCAACTTGGAAAAATGATCCATTGGCATGAACAAGGTCCAATACTTGGGCTACATTATTGATGAGCATGGGGTACATGTTTATCCAGCTAAGATCCAAGTCATCCGTGACTGGCCAACCCCGGCCACACTAACCGAGCTTTGAAGCTTCTTATGATTGGCCAACTTCTACCGACAGTTCATGTTGGGATTCTCCCATATTTCATGGGCCCTCAGCCAAGTAACCAAGGGAGATGGCAGGGAAATGTTTGCGTGGGGTAAGGAACACCAACTAGCATTTAATGATTTGAAGCATCGCTTGTGCTCTGATCCAGTACTCTCCTTGCCCAATCTACAACAGTCGTTCGAGATGGAGACTGATGCATTTGAATATTCTGTAGGCTCATTTCTCACTCAACACGGTTATCTGGTGGCATACCATAGTGAGACACTCTCAGATACTATCTGAAAATACCCCACCTATGACAAGGAAATGTATTCCATTGTACAATCATATCGTCAATGGAAACATTACATTCTGGGAAAGGAGACAATCATCCACATTGATCACAAGCCTCTGCAATTCATATAGACACAGGGGAAGTTGCAGAATGATTACCATCATAAGTGGTCCACCTACATGAATCAGTCCCATCTCAACATCAAGTATAATATAGGGAGCACAAATCCTGTCGTTGACTACCTCAGTCGACCTCCCATGGATGCACTCACCATTGTGCTCCATTCCTGTGGACATGAGGCATTTGAGTGGCCCCAACTTTATCAATAAGATCTGGAATTCACCACCACTTATCAGCTCTTGGTTACATGCGCACATATCACTGATTTTCACATTCAGGATGGACTGTTATTCCATCTGGGCCATCTCTGTGTTCCTGCAAGAGAGCGTGAAAAGATGATTTGGGAGGCTCACTACAGTCGGATGGCATGACATTTTGGCTTGGAGAAAACTGTGGTCATTCTACAAAAACATTTTTATTGGTCAAAAATTTGAAAGGACGTCAACAAGTATATCAGATCTTGCACTGCCTATGCCATTGCCAAGCCAGCCATCAAGAAGCAAGGCTTATACAGCCATCTTTCTACTCCTGAGAAGACTTGGGAATCCATCTCAATGGATTACATGTCTGACCTTCCGTCTACCAGGCAAGGCAATGATTATGTATTTGTGTTAGTTGATTAGTTTTCAAATATGGCCATCCTCATGGCCTGCAAGAAGAACATCACAGCAGCAAATACTGCCAAGCTCTTCTTCGAACGAGTGTGGGTCCATTTTGGGATACCACAGACCATCATCTATGACCGGGACAACAGGTTCCCCAACACATTTTGGTCGAGTCTTTGGTCACTGTTGGACACCAAGCTCACTAAATCCACTGCTTTCCACCCCCAAACCAACAATGAAACAAAGTTCGTCAATCGGATGATTATGCACATCCTTTGCATGTACAACTCTAAGAATCCACGTACATGATAGTCTTCTCAATGTTCAACACAGTTACAACAAGGATCTCCATAACTCCACCGACCATAGCCCATTTTAGGTGTGGCTGGGATTCCAACCCTTGGGTCCCATTGATGTGGCACTAACTCTTGCAACCACACATACAAAATATTTCCATGTTCAGTTTGAGACCAAAAAATCCACCAGATTCATTGAGCGGATCCAACACATCCGCCAACAGGTCCATGAGATTTTGTAGAAATTCAACGTTAAGTACAAACAGTGCCATGATCAACACAGGGCACCGCACCAGTTTCAAGTGGGAGACAAAGTTTGGTTACATTTGCAGAAAGAGTGTCTTATAGGGCCCCATCGAAAGCTCCACCTACTTTTCTATGGGCCTTACACTATCACCAAGGTTGTGGGTAGAAATTCTTTTGAGATCAACACTCCACCCTTCCTTGGTTTGCACCTAGTGTTCAATGTGGACCTCCTTTGGCCATATTTTTCACCATTATTGGACACCTTAGAGATAGAATAATAGCTGAAACCAATAGAGCTCAACCCTCACTGCATGGAACAAGCATCCAATGATCAGATAGTGGACACATAGGTCAAGGGCACTCGCCAACAAATGATCTAGCTTTATCAAGTTGTCAAGGTAAGGCAACTTTTACACCAAGGCAAGTGACTCACCCGGGGCCAAATTCAAAATAAGTTTCCTCACTTGATGAGGGAACTCAACGCAATGGAGACCATTTCTTCCTAGGGGGGAGGAATGATCCAAGTGAATATTGGTGGCCACCCACCTATTCCAACTAACTCCTCTAGATAATTTTTAGTTCAACACGTTCTTATGTACTTATTTGTAATTGTGGGTTCTACACTTTTGAGGTTGTTTGAATCCCTACACATCTTCCAGGTGGATACTGGTGGCCACCCACCTAATCCAACTAACTTATTTTGGATGTTTTCATGTCAGCACATCTTTTTGTACTTCCAAGGCTGTTTTGGGGCCCTAAACAATTTTTTTTTTGGCTTGCCACAGTCAAACTGTAGACAGAGTCAGATTTTGATGATGTAATGTGTAGTTCTCAAAAATACCTTTCCAACGAGTTATTATGTGACTAAAATGGAGGTTGTATGCAAAAGTTATGACCCCAGGAAGTTGATGTACCAACTTACCCATCAGGGCCCACATAACTTTTGGCGTTTCATATCCTAGGGTTAGGTTTTTGGATGTCTATGGTTTTGGAATTCATGAGTAATGTTAAAAATGCCTCTGGAGCCTCATTGTAATCATTTTGCTCACACAGATGCGTATAGCAGCCACATCTCTTCTCAGAGATAACTACCACCATTCGAGCAAGTTGTTTTAGTTCTGCAATTTTACAGTTTCAGCCTATTTCATTTATTCAATAGAAGATATTGTTAATTGGATATCGATGTTGTTCTTAGTATCTCTGTGTTTATTGTATTCAGTCTGTTAATGAGTTTGTTCTGCTCCTAAATCCGGATCAATGTTGGAAACAAATTTGGTTCTTTCCAAACAAACATTCTATTGAATTAAACCAGGGGCTATCATATTTCTTGTTTAGGATTTCAAATTGAAATTATCCCTTCTTTTGAACTCCCAAGTGTGAGGTTTTCTCCCCACACTTCTTCAATCTCTTGTAATGTGGCATCTTCTCCATCTTATAGTGCATGCAACTCTGCAACATCATACACAAATCCCAATTATGCTTACAAGGTTTCAAATCTCAGACTCTCATATTATCTCTTATAGTCATGTAAGATTCTAGAGTCACATCCATATATCTGAAGCTATACACTTCAGTTTTTTTTTTCAATTTCTCCACGTCTACAACTCCTATTTTCTTTCACAATAGTGGCTTCTCATTATAATAACATCATGGCTAATCATGACATCATGCTCAATAGTGATGCAGACACATTCCTCCAAGCCATCGATCTACCATCTAGATCTGAAGGCCCTCCTCACTACAGAGTTTGGGGGATATGGGGGTGATGTCAACCCATTATTCATCCATAGGCATCTTGGTTGTTGGATCCCCTCCATCTAACAATTCATGATTCCCCCTTGACATGGTTTCTTCTATGCATTGCGCATATATGGGATTAAATGTATATGTAACTGAGTACATGTATATGTAATAAGGGTACTTCCTAATAAAATTCCCACATGTTCCCTCCTTGGAGTCATATAAAATCCATGTGACTTGTGACTAATTGAATTCAACCATTGGATTATTAATGGGTGGGCCATCGAACTTTAATGATATTTGAAATAAGTTTTATCGGAAAAATTAATCACATGGGAAGATGGAGAAGAGAAGGTAAAGAGAAGAAGAGACATAGGAAGAATAGAAAAGAATAATAAGGAGAATAAGGAGAAAAAAGGGAATCACAAATAGGGATGAGGAGGTTGTCATCGAAGAATGGAGAGGAATAAGAAAAAGACAATTCTAGCAGTTGTTGGGTAACACTGTCAAAGAGCATAAGTGTTGGGTAGAATAGTGTAAGTTTGTTCCAATAGAGAAGAAATGGAGGAGAAGAAAAGCATAAGAAGGTAATACAAGAGCATGGAGAGGGGAAGAACAAATTCCAACTAGATTTGTTGGGAAGATTCCTGGAGAAAGTGCAAAAGAGGGTAATCATAATTGCTAGTTTTAAAAGGAGCCATTGATAATAACTATTTTGAATAGTGAATGTGAGTCCAAACGAGACTCTGACCAGTGGGTAACTTTTGAAAAAAATGATTGGTCATGTTGTTGCGGTTTTAAGTTTTAATAGTTGTAACAACAACAATCCTTGGAGTTTGCAAGCATTGTAAATTCCATTACCATGATAACTAATGAAAAGGAAAACATGTTGTGTTTATTTCTTTCTAATATTAGGTGCATGCTTGATTTTTTGCCTGAGCTTCCCAGTGAACTGTGTATGATGTTGTAGGCAGGGGTGATTTTTGTCCAATCAACCTTGCACCAAATAGATTAATAAATCTCATAAGAACAACATCTGAATCACTACCAAACAAAATGAACTTCATATTCTTATCATCAACCTTTTTTCCATTTCTTGTCCAAAATATGTGTATGCACAACAAAAAATGAGAATAAGGAAGCTTTTCCCATTAGTTTTTGACAGGACCAAAATTATGACACTTTGGCCCAATATGTGATAGAGTTCTATTTCTTGGCACCCTTAATGCTCTTTTTGAATATATTTTTGAATAGTTAAAGTATGTCTACCCGGTACCACTGTTTAATTGATCATGTTGGGATAACTCACTTATTGGTTCTGAAAGCTTAAATGTGTGGGATCCTCCTACCAATTAAAAGGTTTGCTCAATTTTGTAACCTTATGTACATTTTCAACTGATTCAATATAATCCCTACTTTATTTCCAAAAAGAGTTCGAGTAGTCAAGTCTGCTTGCAAGCCCTTGTGTGCAGAATTCTCAGTTTTACAAAACTGGGGTGGAATCCATACACCCAAAAATTCAAATTTATCAGTTGATAAGAAAATTATGAAGTATAGATTAAAAGGAAACCTAAAACCATTTATATAATTTATCAAATATATCTGAAAAAAAAAAGAGATACATAAAGAGATGAAATTAACCTCTAAGAAGGTCTAAAATGGAAATCCTTATTTTATTAGCGATATGAACCTTTGTCCCATTTCATGGGAATACATTTGAACTTGTGGGGCCGAAATGTGTGTAATTGGTGAACGCACCAATGTAGTGCGATGCCTTTTCTCCTCGTCCATGTCTATATCAATGGAAAATCTAGTATATTAAGCAAACTTCTTTTCTTTCGTTTCTTATGAAATTGAGATGAAAGTGGTCAGGGAATTCCCAATAGACTCAAACATTGAGTCATGCCAAAATTTGAAAAAGTCCACTAAATCTAATGCAAACCAGATCAAAGCTTATCTCTTACAATTTAATAGAAAGGCCAGCTCTCACCTTGAACCAAGGATCACAAAATAACTACCTCTCACCCTCAAAAACTAAATATCTATCTTCGTTATTTGTAAAAATAACAAAAAAATAACTTCAGGAGGAAACGATTACCTCAATTTCCCTGGAAACTTCCAATTTTTCATGATTTGTGATTAAATTGTTGGGTGGAAAGACCAAAATCCTACAAGCCTAGATCACCTCAAGCCAGTGTTTAGAATCATGACCTTTTAGAGGATCCATGATCAAAGGGATGGATCTTTCCTCATTTTCTTGCTTAAAAACATCTTGTTTATCAATAAATCCCATACAATGCCAATCATCAAAGGGTTTGTTCCTATGCTTTGATATCCATAACTTGATATCTAAACTCCAGGTCTCCTCTGGCGTAAAGAGGGATAGAGAAACTACTAGGAACAATATTGGTGGCAAACAAGGTATCTTTGAGTGGGGTTTCCCTTATATTTTCTTGATTTTCCTGATCACTTTTAAATCAATAAAATTTGTCTCTCCATTGCACTTCTTTCTGTAACAAGAGTTATATTAAGACTCTTGACATCTAGAATTCATTACAAATAAAAATCCAAACAAAGACATCAAATTTAAAGTCACTGATAATATGTCATGCTAAAAATGACCAATATATGTTGGGATTATTGTTCAACATGCACATGCATTATGGTCAAAGCATATCCATCCCCCTTAAGAATAAAAATCCAAACAAAGACATCAAATTTAAAGTCACTGATAATATGTCATGCTAAAAATGACCAATATATGTTGGGATTATTGTTCAACATGCACATGCATTATGGTCAAAGCATATCCATCCCCCTTAAGAATCTTCTCAATAGATTTTGGATTCACCTCATCGCTGCAGAGATATTTTTCAAGTCGATGAAGATAAACAACTTGCGGTGTTGTTGTGAGTAATCCAATGAAATGGTCTCAGAGGTTCTTGGAGTGTGCATGCAAGATACCAGATATATAAAATATGCAGAACAGAAACGAAATGCTAGAAATAACAGAATAACAGTGAAATATCCAGCATAATCTTCACAATACACAGAAATGATATACGAAATAGCAACAGAAATAGCACTTGAACAGA
>JASDQU010245122.1:0-31436 GCA_032191745.1 Picea mariana
GTGGATAATAATTATACATTGATATAACACTTGTATTATTTGAAAAAAAAAGGATTATAATTCCGCTATTACTGATTCACCCCCCCTCTCAGTAATCCAACATATGCCTCCCCTCTGATGTGGAAAAATAGAAAGACTATAACCCAGATATTTCCTCTATTATGTAAGTTCCCAACCAAAGACTATCAAAATTTTAATGCGTTCCAGGTTTTTCTCTTCTTTTGTCCCACATTAGGACCAAATCCACCTTCTTAAAATCTCTCAGCTTTTCTTTACGATCAAAGGTTACTTTTACTTTATCCTGGTTCTTTGCCATTTTATAAAAATCCATTCTTCGAGTTTCCTCCAACTCCATAAGTTGATCAATTTTCCCCTGCAGTGCTTCTTTATCCGTGGAAAAGTGTTGGGATAATTGCAAGGATACAATTTGGAGATTCATATGTAGACATGTCTCCAATACATAAACCAATTCAAAATGGGTTTTTCTAGTATAAGTCTTAGTAGTTGTGCGGTCTTTCCACAGGGCATATTTGATATTGTTATCCCAAATTTTATTGTTTTCTCCAACAATTGTATGTACAATATTCATGGTGTTGTTGTTGTTGTATTCTGCTAATCCATTTCCTTGAGGGTAATAATTTGAACAGTGTGACAAAAAAATTCCATATTTGAACCTAAATTCATTGAGTTCCATCAAACTGAAATCCTTGGCGTTGTTTGTGGTTATCTTGGTAGGAATATCGAATATGGTGATAATCATCTGCTCAAGGAACTTCATTACCACCTCTTTTGTTTCTTTCTTTATTGGGACAGCTTCCACCCATTAGGTGAAATAGTTTGTGATAGTCAAAACCCATCGATAACCATTACTAGAGTTGTCCTTGAACTCACCAATGAAATCCAATCCCCATTGTTGGAAGGGTGCCTCCACAAAACCAATTTTAGAAGGAGGGTAGGGAGGCATTGCTTTCTAGAAAATAACTGGCAAGGCCGACAAGATATAATGTAGCGATGAGTATTAGAAAAAATGTTAGGCCAATAATATCTTGCCCTCAAAATTTTATGGGAAGTAGTGTGAGATGAAAAATGACCTCTAGAATATCCTGAATGAAACTTTGTAACTAGATTGTCTGCTCCTTGTTTATTTACACACCTGAGGATTACACCATCGAGGTTCCTCCATCTGATACCATCCTGCGTCAAGAAATACTTCATGTATTTGAGTCTTAAGTCTCTCCTCTTATGATCGAAAAAATGATCAAGAAAAGTAACATTTTTCAAATAGTAAATAATGTCTGAATACCATTCGTCATCCTCAATTTCAATTATGACAACATTGATCTGTTCTTTTTCTCCCATTTTGATAGCTTCCTGGTGGTTTTTTTTCAACATATTAGCTAATCCCTCACCTTTAATTATCTTGGATGGATTGATCTCAAATTCATACTCTTGTATTTGTGAAACCCATTTTCTCCTTGATCCAAGACAATATTCTTGAGATAGTGCTAGCAGGGAAAATCCCCCTATTACTATATCAAGTTTGAGATATAGGAAGAGCTATGATCTCCCTTAAAACACATTCTAGTTCATAAACTACCGCAAACACTCTAAATAGATGAAATAAAGAGATAGGAAAGTAGATCAGAAGTAGTACCTCTGGTCCTAACATTCGATGTTGATCTCCTCCAGCTTTGTAGCTTCCCAGGCTATTGGTCTCCTCCAAAAGCTAACCTACATAAACAATTAGGAAAATGATGATACAAATATATTATATCTACTCATCCATATTAGGGTTAGATATAAACCATTATGCATAAATCAAATGAAAAACATAAAGACATCATTTGGGATAGGAAAACGATTATGTTATTCAAATCCAAAGATAAAAAATTATAACCTTTGTAGGTCGATGCTCCACGAACTTGGTCTAGGCTCCTCCTAAGGGGTTGTATAGGAAAAAATACTAGAGAGGGAATGTTGAGGAAAAAACTCAGAAGGGTTTGCAAATACTTGGGCAAGGAGGGAAAAGGATTTGGGAAGATTTTCTTTATTCTAATGCTTGATGTTGGAATGGGACCTCAAGACCTCCCTTTATATGAAAAAAGGATAGTTATTCATTTTGGGGATGGGCTATAGTGGGTGAATTGGTTAGGAAACCTCCAATAGGTTGTTAACTCTACCGAATTCCTTGCAATTTTTTATTTTTTACAACTTTTAGAGGTAAACATGGGTTGTTTAGTATGCAGCTATCATATGTACGTAGAATTTATAGCATGCATCTAGCGTATGCACGTGGGAAGTACTACAACAGGGTGCATGTTGACGATTAAAATCACAATGAAGTTTTTCCCACAAAGTGTTGCTAAAGCCTATTATTATAAAGCTAAGAGGATAAATAATACTAGTAGGTGGGACCCCCTTGTAGATTGGGGATCAGATATGGTTCTTATTTGATGTTGTGCTACTGTTCGACACTACTTATATGGTTGATGAGATCTTTGATGTTGGTTCTAATCGCGACAATTGAATGATGGATAAGGCATGTTGTGTGTTTTTCTGCTTCTCTAGGCTCAGTTTTCTTATTACGACAGTCTATGCTATCATTGTTATATGTTCATGGATTCCTTATTGTGACACTTCCACTATAAACATGTTAGCAACAACACATAAGAGCAGATGAAAAGAAGTAAAATAAGCATAACAAAATGCGGAAATAAGGAATCAAACTATGCTCTTATGTTACACTACATGCATTGAAATTTAAATGATTGTTGTATCCTAGCTAATAAGATAATGGCTATGCGATTTTTTGAGTTATATAGTTGATATGCATTATGGTTAAGTTGGAAATGGTAAGATATGATGTGGGTGGCACGTTTGACAAGTGATAGATGCTAATTCCAATGCATGGTTTAAATGAATGGATAATGGATTAATGGTCGACATGTACTGAGAAATTAAATGACTCGAGAGTGGAGGCGACGTGCATTTACATGTCACCCTTACTCTTTCTATTGGCCACCACCCTAGTCAGGCTATTGTTCAACTGTCTTTGTTGTGGTTAGGCTCCGACTTTCAAGCAGAGGGAGAATTGCTCAGCCAATTCACGTTTTTAAGGTGCTCTTGGTTATAGGTATGCCTTTTTTTTTCCATCCATGAATTTGCTCTGGTTATGAAATAGATAGTGGCTCAACATGTATGGGTTTGTGCTTTCCTTAAGTATGGAAACTATGTAAAATTGTGATTTTTTTGGAATGAATCGTTGGTGGCTTTCACTGCAATAATGTTTGAAGTCACAGTGTTATTGGTCATCCTAAGTGTTAGCAGCCATAAGGGCTCTTTGTCATCCTTGCTGGTTTTAGTTGGAGGGTTTTGTTTGGTCTAGAGTGGTTGGTTGTCTTCATGCATTCGTATCCCATACCTAGTCTTGGATTTTATGGGGTTTAATGGGTTTGAAATGCCTTGTGTTACTACACATTATTCACTTGGGTATTGGGTTGTTCATGCTACTAATGGTCATAGAATGGGTTATATTTCTTCTTCTCGGTTGTATTTCATCTTAGCATTGTAAGTTGGTTGGCTGGAAGAACCACAAGGGTTATACCCTGCCTGTGCTAAGTATCATTATAGGGCCAAAATGGAGCCTTGATTCTCTGTTCATAACCTCTCTTGTCATAGGAATTGTCACCCTGTTCATAAAGTCAATTGTGGTATACCTTGTGTCTACACCATTGGTCTCAAAGGTTTTCACTAATGAGAGGAGTCGACTCTAGACTCCCTATGTTGGTCCACAGATAAAACCCTTGATTTCTCAAACTCGAGTGCTGTTAGAGGGGACGGTTATGGCCTGTCGGGTATACTGTTGGTTGTTATGGATTGGTGGTGTATTGTCGACATAGTTGATTACTGGCTCGCCCCATTGATTATGTGACAGTGTTGTTGGCTTTGGTATCTAGTTACGACATTTTTTATTAGAATTGAATGGATAAGTTCAACATGATTAATTGGATGATTGTTAAATCGAGTACACAGTCATTTTCCTTGTGATCATTGAATTGATAACCCAACATTGATTGAATTGATTAATTCACATCATTGCTTCATGCATGATGTGTGGGTATGTGTGGAATTCCTACAACATGATAGGTTGACTGGTTGATTATTATAACTGTGTGTTTTAATTGCCATGGGAGTATTGCAATCGTGGTGGTTATAGTATGACCATCCATTGTGTATGCTATAGATATATTTAGTTGTTCCCTCAGAGATAGTCACGAAGTTATTAAACCTGGCCTTATTGAAATTTGATCATTTATGTTATGAGATTGGGTATGTCATTGTTGCCTCGTTGTATTGGATGGATAGCCCAACATTTTGAATGTTTAGAGTCAAGGAAAATTGGACTTGTACAGTCACAGAAATACACTTTCATTTTTTCGAAGGGTTTGTGTATTCCACAGCATAGCATGAGTTGAAGTGGTGATTGTTGTCTATGTGTTTAAATGGCAAGTCAGGATCTTTGCAATTTACATATGGATTATTATGTTGATTGTCCACTATATATGTTTAATGAATATCATGCATTTTAACAATGATAGGCACGGGCGATGTGACTGTATAACCTCATTTAAATTTAATGATTAAATGAATTAAAATACGGAATCGAGCATGACCTTTGGTCTGCATTTGATGATTGAAATAATTGGCAGTGGTTGATGAGTTGGCACTGAACAGAGAGGAAGTAGTTGATTGTGTATTCATTTGGAAATTGTTTTAAAATGTTAAATGGATAAATGAGAAGAGAAGAGATCCTCTACAGGTTGTTGTGGAATGCATAATATCTTGTTTTGGTGACACGGTGTTATAGATTGACTACGGACAGTGAGAAATTTAATGCACATAATTGTCTAAATTTTACATAGTAGTTGTTCTTTTGGCACAATGATCATTTTGGTTGGTGTTGATCTTTTTACATTGATTTCGAATGATTGTATGGATTACTTAATTAATTTTATAAACAACAGTTGCTCTCTTTCCCCACCATTATTTCGGTTTCTTCTAATTACAACCCCCTTGCCTTCCCACATTCATTTCTCACTCCATGTTCTAAAATTTAATTACAGTCAAGAGGAATTATGTCTTGAAGCAATTTAAAGTCGCATTTTCTTGGTTGGATTACAATGATGTTTTATTTGGTTTGCATTACGGTTGATTGTTTGTGGTCTTTGAGTAGTAATCGTGTTACTTTTCCCCCTCATTATATCATGTTTCATTCAATACAACCCCTCGCATATCCTAGGAACTTTTGTTCACTCCATGCTCATTGACAACAATTAAACAATTTATATGGATTGGATTGCATGAGTTTGATATGTTGTTGAGCCAAAATCTGTTTCATATTTTTAAAGAGTTATCATGTATGGTTGTTAAAAGGACTATTTTATAATTAATCATGCATGCAGGAATGAGATTTTTCAGTCGAGGATAGTCATGGCATAGGTTACCAAGGGAGAGGTTATTGGAACAGGGGCCCAAGAAGGACAAGATTATCCATGCACTTTGACGATGGCTCACAAGAGTTAGCCCAGTTGTTTCAGGCCAGATTTTTCAATTGGATTGGGCAAGGAGTGGTCCAACCTAGGCCTGAAAGGCCTCCCTTCCAATATCCACAAGCCCCTGGTATTCTCGTGGCCCCTCATGTCTCATTGCAACCCGAGGTTATCGAAAATGATGGATGGTAGGAGATCATACACCCGACAGTCTCCCAACATCGTGGCTGGCCTAATTTTTCCTTACCTTCTCCCCCGCCTGTTAACCAGATTGCCCAAGATGCACCTATCCACTCACCAGTTTAGTCCTCCCATGCTAGAAAAATGTTGAAAACTGAGGCCCACCATGCCCTTGACAAAGGAAAATCCATTGTTTCCCCTTCCTCACCCTCCAATGGCTCTGATACATCTGTGTCTTCCCAGATGCATTTGAGGGATGATTGTTCTCACGTGATCAATGATATTAGGCCTGAAGGCTCAGCGTAGCCAAAGGAAAATTTAGGAAAATCAAAGGGTGACAACAACAATCAAGGAAAGATTGCATCTCAGAGTGGCAAATATGTTTTTTGAGTTTTTAAGTTGTTTATTGTTTATGAAGGTTGACTTAAACAGTTTTGGACAACATGTTTTCTTTGGATATATGAGTAGTATATTTTTTGAAAATAATTTCAAATAACAATGAGCTAAATTGTCCAATGTTAATGTGATGATGGGAGTCACAAGGAGGTGTGTTTTTCTTAATTAACTAGTTATGTTATAATTGTTAAGAAGTTAAAGTGAGTCACAAGGGGTCCCACCAACTAGTTATTATTTATTTATAACCCTTATTATGATTATTACTTTTACCCCTAATTAAAAAATTGGTTGATTATTTAGTTAACTTAACTAATGAGCTAGTTCAACTACTTCAACCAATTCTAATTTGCTGAAAGGAAAAAGGAAAGGGAGGAACAAGAGGAGGATATAAGGAGAAGCATACTAAGGTTTTCTCTTTGAGTTTATTTTGAGATAGTTCAGTTTTCATTCATTCCTTAATTTATCACAATCCTAAATCTCTTTTATGATAGCAGGGTCTTATTGTAGATAGCAACATTCAGGGTTGAATTACATCATTAAGACACTTGTTTTTCTTAGGTGTTGATCTATCTTTGATAGCTTGTGTAGACTTGTCTGTTTGTGAATTAGTTTTTATGACTGACAAAGGATATTGTGCGGATTCAAGTGGGTAGAAATATCTGGCAAGTTGATCCAATTTTTAGAGTTAAGCTTTGATTTTCTGTTGGAGGTCCTTTCGTATGTTCCATCGAGGATGTCTAAGTTTGACTTTGGTCCAAAATTTATGTATGATATTTTGTAAAGAAAATGACTCTTTGGTGAATTGGAATGAAATAAAGGATTGCTTTATGTCTCATTTGTCTTGATTATCATCTTGGTGTCTTACTTTTGTATTCACACTTGTTTTCAACAACTATTATATTCAGGAAATCATATTAAAATGAATTTTCCAGCAAGCTTTTATTTGTGAAAAAGACTAGACTAAGCACTTGTAATTGATACTTGTGAGTTAGGATTTTATTTTTTATGGCTATAAACCTAGGGTGACATTCCCGCCTATTTTTCTTTAGCCAAGAATAATCTGAAAATGCTTGAGTAAGATCATTTCATATCTTTTCCTCAACATTTATTTGATGACCATACTAGGGAGATCTTCGATATCTCTCTGGTTAATTTTTATATTCGATTTTCATCAATACATCTATTTTTTTGATATTGATTGTTTGATTGTTTTATTTCTTAATTATTGTACTTGTTGCAAGGCAACCCAATATTGAGCCCGGTCTTCAAGATTAGACCAACATTGCTTTGAACTTGTTTAATACCATTTTAGACATTGCCAATACCCGTTCTGAGCTTAATCATTCATGGGAGGCAATTGAATGAGATATTAGTGCTCAAGAACGATTGGAAGCTAGATGTAGACATCCTAGAAATCATCATTAACCAACTTGTTTCTTCAGTTTTGGACTTTCTTTCATGTCCTTAGACTCTCATGCTTCTAGAAGAAGAAGAGGCTTATCACCTAAAATCAATCCTATTGTTGAAATAGGAAGAAGGAACCTTGTGTTATCTGCCCAACAAAGTGCTCTAAGGAGAACCTTGTCTGATTCATCCAACTCGTCTTTCTTTCCCTCTTCTATCATCCACAAGATGGCATATAGTGGTGGCTCTGGTGGCACTAGAAGTGCTTCCTCTTCCCAGTCTTCATATTCATCAGTGATTGGTAGCTTATATAGCCACCATATCCCTGTCCAATCTACCACAAACCCCACCAAAGTCATTAAAAAGTATGGGCTTTTTCAGTTTGAAGAATATGGCACAACCACATAGTGGCATGTGTCCTCTCCTCTTAACCTAGCACCTGCTACTCGTCCACTTCCTAAATTTAAAGAACATCTTCCTAGGTTTTCAGGAAATAACACTTTCACTACAAATGAACACTTGGTGGAATTTTATAATGTTTGCCATAATTTATGGGCCAATGACAATGATAATTGCATGAACTTATTCATCAATTCCTTGCAAGTAAAGGTTGTGGTCGATTTCTTTGACCTTCCTCCCAATACTTTTTCTACTTGAGAATTTTTAATCTATTATTTTTGATCCACTTATGGGCGATCTAAAATCCCAACCAAGAAGTTAAGGGAATACAATAACATCACCTATAAAGATGGTGAGACCATCAAGTCCTTCAACTTGTGTTTTACCAAGTTATACAATCAAATCCCTGAGATCATTTGACCTCAGAACCAAGCCGCATTCATGAATTACTGCAATGCATTACCTTCCCCCTATCATCATAGGCTTGAGGAAAAATCCATTGATAATATCGGTTCCTCTCTCCATACTTGTTCATAGTATGAAGAACATCTTGAAAGAACAAGTCTTCCTCAAGGAGAATCAGTTAGATAGACAAACATGTCTTCCTTTTTATGGCTAGTACAAGATATGAACAATCGTATGATATCATATGAGTGGAAAGGAACTGTCTCCCCTCTCACCCCTGAAGATTCATCCTCTTTTTCACCCCCTTTAGAAATCTGTATGAAAATAATTTTCAGCCAAATCTATCTTTCCTCTAAGTTGGTGTAACCTCTGCGATGAACACCATGAGAAAACTACGTGTGAGGTAAATAAGAGTTCCAAATATAATATATTTGGTAAGAGACCAGAAGCTACTATCATTGTCCTAGATTTTCCAGAGTCAGAAAATGTAATGGTCATCAACACTAGAAACAAAGCCTATGCTCCCAAGGGAAAATTTGATCCTCTCAGCAATTCTTGTAGCCCAAGATCATCCTCACCTGCTGGTATGGTTCAGGTTCCTAAGGTTCCTAATAGTCAAGGAACAACTTCTCCTCTCCCCTCTTCCAAATACAATATCTTGAATCAGTTGGCCGACATCAAAGAAGATGCAAACCTTTTGTACATGGTTGTCATCCCTGAACAACAGATGCATCTAAAACAATTCATGGAAGGAAAAACTTTTGTTGTAGACAATCTTTCTAAATATGTAAACAAAGAGGATTCATATGTGAATAAAGTAGGTGTACGTAACTTTAGATACCCTATAAAAAATCCCCCTTTTTATATTTCTGGAAAGATTATGGATAAGAACGCCCATTATTTCCTCATTCATGGCGGTTCAGGCCTAAGTGTCATGTCAAAGATTATTATGGAAGAAATAGGCTTATCTTGTACAAATGAAAATGCTAGAAACATGCTCTCCTATTATCTATAATAGTCTACAACAAAAAACCATAGGTGAGATTAAGGATGTGACCTTATTTTTATGCGCTCATCCTGAAATAAGGACAACCCTAAGCATTCAGGTAATTGATATGCCTATAAGAAATTACTCAAATATCTTGGGAAGAGATTGGCAAGACTTAATAGGTGGATACCTCTCACTCGACAGGACGCATTTATCCATGCCTCAGAATGGTAAGAACATTATAGTTCTTAGAGAGGGAAGGATTTCACCCTACATAGAGAGTGTTCCCCAATCTAGTGTAAACTATAGCGAAGAGGACCTAGGAGTGTATTACATATTTGCCAAGGAGGATAATATTCTGTTGGAGAAAATCGATTTAGATGGTGATATGTGGCACATGCACTTTGATGGTTCACTCTCTAATGAAGGTAATGGGGATGGCATTATCTTGGTTTCCCCTATAGGAAAAATTCATAATTTGTCTTACAGATTGGATTTTTCTTGTACAAACAATGTCACTAAAATCTAATCTTTATTATTAGGCATTGAAAGCGCCCTTAATCTTGGTTGTGGTCACCTTTCAGTTTTTGGAGATTTTGAGCTTGTTGTGAACCTGATATGTAAGATATGCTCTCCTAGAAACATGTTGATGGAACAATAAACCCAAACTATTTGGGAACTTATCTTGAACCTTTTATCTTTTAACATCACTCATGTTAAGAGGGAGTTGAATTCAATGGTTGATCTGTTAGCTATCTTTCCAGCTTATCCTAATCAACAACCTTTGCCTCACAAGCCTAATTGTTCTTTTCAATATCTATATCGTTCACATGTCCTAGACCATGTAGAATATTGGAAAGTCTTTCCTAACGATGAGAAAATTTGTGATTTCATTCAATATGAACCTATTAATTCCGAGGAAATGATATCCATAGAAGACAACAAGATTACTTAGGGCTTGAATCCTCTTGTGGGTTCATTTTCATCGAGTGATGTAGGTAATAAAGAGAAACTAAGAGAAGAGGGGTCAAGAAGGAAGGTGGGTGAAACCATCTCCTCAAATCTTGGGGCACTCGAATCTTCAAAGAATGTTAAAATAAGTACCCAATGTTTTGATAAAGAAGAAATGAAGTTTGCCAAGCTACGTGTTGGATTTCAAAATGTTTTTGATTGGTCTTATAAGGTTCTTCGTGGTTTTGATCCTGGTCTTACACAACATGATGTCCCCATCAAGTAAAGCATGAAACCATTTAGGGAAAAAAATGGGCCTATTAACTCTGCATTTAAATCAACTTTTCAAAAGGAGTTGGAAGATCTCTTAAGGGTTGGGATTATTTTTCCAGTCAACCCTAAATGGGCTTCCAATTGGATACCTATTTCAAAGACCACTGATCATGTTAGAACCTGCATTAATTTTCACACTTTTAGTCAGGCTATTATGAAAAATCATTTTCCTCCTCTTAATATGGAAATGATTCTGCAGCAGGTTGTAAGGTCATAGATGAGGCCCTTATTTGACATTTTTTTGGGTTACAGGAAAATCAAGGTAAAAAGGGAATATGTTAACAAAACCACTCTTATCATTAATTGGGGTACCATGTTTTATAAATGCCTACTTTCTGGATTATCTGATGCAAGTACCTCTTTTAAAAGAACTATACAAACAACTCTTGATGAGTTGATCAACATCCATATCTACCTTGATGATCTAATCATATATATTAAAGGGTTGATAATTACTTCGGAGTTCCAAGTGTTATTTTTGGGTCCTTTTAATATTTCTTTTGTCTTGGATACTAACTCTCGTATTCTAAACAATTTACAGGAGAAATTGTTTTCCTACAGCACTAACGGTTCTCACTTGAAACATTGCGAGGGACCAATGTGAAAAGTTCTAATGTTGTTTGGATTTTCCGTATACTAGTAATCTAGCTCTGTTTTCATTTTTGCGCTTTTTCCTTTTCTGCCTTACAATAGTTTGACTTCTTTCAGTTTTAAATTTTTCCTACTGCTTTTATGTTCCTGTCATTTTATTCCTGTTGTTTGATTTTTTGCAAATTTATTTATGTCATGATTTTATTGCTTACTATATTCTAGTTTATTTTGGTCAAAATAGGATGATTGGATCAGTTCTGCCACAGTGACACTCCTACAAAGCATTGTTAGTCAATAACAATCAAGCTTACACATTTTTTATGATGTTTCCCCTGAAGCATACTTGAATTTGTTATCTTCTTTCACTGTTGTCTTATAAATAATTGGCTGTCTCCCTCTCCTTCTTGCCATTTCTTCATCCATTTGATATTTTAAAGAGAAAATCCATAATTTTTCTCCTTGAAGTAAAGAGAATATTTTGGCTGAATGATTATGCATACAGTGTTAAAAACCCTCATAATTAACACTTTTCATGAGTTATTCCCAAATTTCCGGTCTTTTTCCATTAAATCCGCTCACTTCCCCCTGTTGCATAATCTTCCTAGTTATATCTTCTTTACCTGATGTTCTTGGTCTGCAAAACCAGGAGTTGTGAGTTCTAAATCTGTTGAAAAAAACTTTCCCTGTGCATTCATCGGTTTGTTGACGATTAAAATCACAACGACGTTTTGCCCGCAAAGTGTTGCTAAAGCGTATTATTATAAAGCTAATAGGATAAATAATACTAGTAGGTGGGACCCCCTTGTAGATTGGAGATCAGATCTGGTTATTATTTGATGTTGTGCTACTATTCGACACTGCTTACATGGTTGATGATATCTTGTATGTTGGTTCTAATCACGACAATTGAATGATGGATAAGACATGTTATGTGTTTTTCTACTACTTTAGGCTCAGTTTTCTTGTTACGATGGTCTATGTTATCATTGCTATATGTTCATGGATTCCTTACTGTGACACCTCCACAATAAACATGTTAGCAACAACACATAAGAGCAGTTGAAAAGAAGTAAAATAAGTATAACAAAATGTGAAAAGAAGGAATCGAACTATGCTCTTATGTTACACTACATGCATCGAAATTTAAATGATTGTTGTAAACTAGCTAATAAGTTAATGGCTATGTGATTTTTTGAGTTATATAGTTGATATGAATTATGGTTAAGTTGGCAATGGTAAGATATGATGTGGGTGGTGTTATCACTCCAGGAGTCCTTCCTTGACTGTGAAGGGGATGGAGCCTGGTAACTTAATGAATTGTAAAAGGTGGATCAAGTGAGAGAACTTAATCAAGTATCACTTATTAAAAACATGCAAATACACACTCAAATGGACAAGGCTTTCAACCACTAGGTTCAGAAATTTTATAAAAGGTGGATATGTGGAGAATTACTTACTATACCAGCAGAAACATATAATAAAACATATATGAATGGCTAGTTATAATAAGTACAGAATACTTGAAATTTCTAGTTTATGGATGTAATGAAAAGTTGAAAATTATCATACATCAGACAAACATGAAACAATGAATAATATATTCGAGTACAAGTAGAGATAAGAAAGAATATGAAGATCTGAACAATACTAGCAAAAGAAGTTTGTATTATTGATGTACAATGAGAAGTCTGAGGTTACAAGCTTGAAAAGTCTCCAAAGTCGAACCCCCCTTCAGTCTATAAAATTGATAGGATTTATATCCTTTACAAGAAGTTCCATATCCTCAAAAGATGTATCTGATAACCTCTTCTCCTGTCTCAAATTCAAATTTGTGAGGTGGTTGGAAAAGACAGAAATTTATGGAAATATGTTGGTCAAAGATTGAACCATATATCTCGAACAAAAACCGATGTGTACAAACTGGAAGGGTATTTTGTATATTGTTTTGTTGTTAGAAAAAATCTCTCTTAGTTCTTTGATATTTTTTTTCATTTTCCCAGGATCTGCATTTCAAAAACATGTGTCAAACAGGGAAATTATGAGATCTAAAAATTAGGGCTCAGAGATGAATTTGATTCTCCCAATCTATGACACCTATAGGGAAAATGAGAGATTTTATTGTTATTTCACATGTTATCAACGAAAACCTCCGCCCATTTCTCAAAATGATTCTCCAGTCGCTCAGAATCCTCATTTGAAAATGATGACTCAGCGCAGTAAAAACAGACTTTTCTGCACTTTTGGTGGCTAAAGTAGCCCCAAAATTCACATTTAAGCCACCGAAAGCTAAGTATTTCGGTGGGTTAGAAGCCCTTTTGAAAAAGGCATTAGTCACCAAAACCTGAGTTTTGAATTTTTTGAATGAAAAAACAAATCAAATGTTTTTCAAACTTTATTTACAAGCTAGAACTCATTAAAATGAGCCCTAAAAAATTAGAAGAGTTTTTTCTAATGACTCTCTATCACCTAATCAAATAATTTTGACCAATTTATTTGTGGAGATAACATCTGGCTCCTATTGGGGATGAAAGCCTCCCTATGAGGTTTCAAGGACCATAGATCTAATGCCTTTCTAGAAAAATAAAATATGAACTTAAAGTCTAGTGTTCCATTGGGCATGGAGTCAGTGTTCCATTGGGCATGGAGTCATCCATATCACCTCTTTCTGAAATCCTTTCAAGTTCTGTATAATTTGATCTCTGTGCACCTTCAAAAACCTGCCTTTATTCATACAAGCTGACTGATACATCTGCTGAAAAAATGGAAGAAAAGAAATGCTTAGGGAACAAGATTATTTCCTACACTACTCTACCATAACCAATTATGAAATTTGGTTAGGTAAAGGCATATTTCCATAGCAGCCAACCAAGCAATTTCAATATTGTAATAATCTCATCTTTTCTATTAATAAATACCTGATATTTGAAATGGAGGAATAGTGGATAAAAGTTATTTGAAAAACCAAACTCAGCAAAAAACACATGAGAGCTGAAGAAATATGAAACTTTCATGCTCTCTGAAATGTATAATTCTATGAATGCTGCCACTGGGTCTTTGAAACTAAAATCAGAAATCTGTTGATATTTGGGGAACAACTGTATATCTATGGCAGCCTCTTGCTTGGCTATGATAGTTTTTCTACTGGAAAACTAATGACCTTCTAATTCTTTTATAATCGAATCTTGATCATCGGTAGTAACAATCATTTCTTCAAAATGATGCTTGTTAGTTAATGAAAAAATAGATTTTAAATCATATCTATAGTGGTCAGCTAGAAAAATGTAATTACCTATGCAATCAACAGTTACCATAGATTCATTCTGGTTTACAAACTGATCATAAAATTCAGACTCATACCTGTCTCTGGAGTACTCTGCACATACTGAATAATCTGATTCTGAATCCGATATATACTCACCTTCAGGTTGTTGTTCCATATCTGTTTCATACTCACTACCTTCCTGCTCAGATTCTGAACTATATTGACATTCTGCTAGCTCAGGTAGATGATAATTTTCAAAATTAACCTACTTTGGGATTCTCCTTGAAGCACAAATGTTTTCCTCCACCTCTAAAGCATATTCAAAAAAATTGTTTAATGACAAAGATTTCCTTTCTAGCAGAAGAAGGGCAAGTTTTGATTGTAGTCCCATCACATAATATGTCATGGAAGCTGTCTATGTAGGCCTAATCACCAAAGGAATAGCATGGTATATGCTGCAAAATATTCGATGAAAAGAAGGCAAAGTTTCATTATGTTCTCTCTTCAAAGCATAGAAATTAGCTAGGTAAGAGTATGGTGTTTTATGTTCAACCCAATGTTTCATAAAAACATTCGAGAATTCGATCCAAGAGCCAATAGAGCCAGCTCTTAGATTTTTGAACCATACAACAACATCTTTAATCAATGACTTAGAGAAAAATCTCTTGATCACATCCTCATGAACACTCTGAAAACGATCAATAAAATCCACAAAAGATTCCAAGTGCCTCTCAGATGAAGCCTGATTCTCTCCAGAAAACCAAGGGAGATATTCATAATAGTCAAGAGGGTAAGGATGAAGGAGGTAAGGTAGTCTCATAGGTTTAAACATATTTATCCTAATTTTTATTTGAAAGGCTATGGGTTGAGCATGAGGGATAGCAATTTGCTGACAAGGTTCAGAGGTTATGGCAACAAATGTTGAGCTCTGTATAGGTTTTGAATCAGTTTTGATTTCTTAAAGGTTACATGGCTGATCAGATTTAGAAGTAATTTGAATATAGAGGTAATTTTTATAAATGAACTGAAGCACGAAGACTGATTTAACTTCTACAATACAAGCAGGCTGCAAATATTCTTCTAAAGATGGATTTATAAAATATGGTTGATAATCTTCGGAGAATACAAAATAGAGGATAATTCTTTTAACATGTGAAGGGAAAAGTATAAAGGAGTTGATAAATAATAACAATAGTTCGTAAAGTAAACTAATGAATGGGTACCTGGATTTTGAATTCAGCCTCTTAATCTTCTATCATCCGGATCCTCCCCAGTGGATTCTTGAACATGGAGTTGTCAAGCAAATGATTACAGTCAATTCTAATTTTTGTCTCTTGTTTTCCATCAAGAAATATATCTATGTCATTCTCCCAGGGAAACTCTGTTTTCACTTTCGTTCCCCGACAATGACCCCAATTTGTTATCACTTCAGGAAACTCTCTTAGGTTGTATCTCAAAGATGCCTAGTAACTTAACTAATCTTGCAATGGTTCACTCAATGAGGGGTGATGTTTGAATCAAGATGAATATATAGCTTACTGGATTGTATATTCAAGACTGTCTAGGGATATTCTAACAATGCAAGGCCTTCAAGAAATATAATCAGATGGTTATGTATCAAATAGAACAGAAACTAATCACATCAACCAAATCATACATATATAAAACAATAGATATGATGGGTCTAGAAAATAGTATATTTGCTTATGATCCTTTGATAAATAATTAGATAATGAGATGACAGTCAACTATGGATTATATAAATGTAGGCAAAGAATAACATTCAACTCATAAGCATGGACATAAAGGAAAAGAAGCTCTGACAATATAAATGAAAGAAGCTTGTAGGCTGAATATATTAGAAAGGGTCTCTATTACAAATGCAACATAGTAGAACTCAAAATCGAACCCTCCTTCAGTCTATAAAATTGATAGGATTTATATCCTTTACAAGCAGCTTCAGATCTTCAAAAGATGGATATGATAACCTCTTCTCCTATCTCAAATTTGAATTTGTGAGGTGGCTGGAAAAGACATAAATTTCTGGAAATATGCTGGTCAAAGATTGACCCATATATCTCAAACCAAAAACTTTGTGTACACACTAGAATATTTTTTTGTATATTGTTTTGTTGTGAGAAGCAACCTCTCTCCGTTCTTTGAGATTCATTTTCATTTTCCCAGGATTTGCATTTCAAAAACATGTGTCAAACAGGGAAATTCTGAGATCCGAAAATTAGGGTTCAGAGATGAATTCAATTATCCCAATCTATGACACCTATAGGAAAAATGAGAGAGTTTATTGTTCTTTGACATGTTAGAAACAAAAACCTCCACCCATTTCTCAAAATTATTCTCCATTCACTTAGAATCCTCATTTGAAAATGATGACTCAACATAGTAAAAACAAACTTTTCTGCACTTTCGGTGGCTAAAGTAGCCCCAAATTTCACATTTAAGCCACCGAAAGCTAAGGATTTCGGTGGCTTAGAGGCCCTTTTAAAAAAGTCATTAGTCACCGAAACCTGAGTTTTAAATTTTTTGAAGGAAAAAACAGATCAAATGTTTTTCAAACTTTATTTACAAGATGGAACTCATTAAAATGAGCCCTAAAAAATTAGTAGAGTTTTTTCTAATGACTCTCTATCGCCTAATCAAATAATTTTGACCAATTCATTTGAGGAGATAACAGGTGGCGCGTTTGACAAGTGATAGATGCTAATTCCAATGCATGGTTTAAATGAATGGTTAATGGATTAATGGTCGGCATGTACTAAGAAATTAAATGACTGGAGGGTGGAGCCGACGTAAATTTACTGCACATCACCCTTACTCTTTCCACTGGCCACCACCCTAGTCAGGGTATTGTTTAACTATGTTTGTTGTGGTTAGGCTTCAAATTCCAGGTAGAGGGAGAAATGCTCAGACAATCCACGTTTTTAAGGTGCTCTTGGTTACAGGTATGCCTTTTTTTTTTCCATCCATGAATTTTCTCTAGTTATGAAATAGATAGTGGCTTGACATGTATGGGTTTGTGCTTTCCTTAAGTATGGAAACTGTGTAAAATTGAGATTTTTTTGGAATGAATCATTGGTGGATTTCACTATAACAATGTTTGAAGTCACAGTTTTATTGGTCGTCATGAGTCTTAGAAGCCATAAGGGCTCTCTGTCATCCTTGTTGGTTTTAGTTGGAAGGTTTCATTTGGTCTAGAGTGGTCGGTTGTCTTCGTGCATTTGTATGCCATACCTAGTCTTGGATTTTATGGGGATTAATGGGTTTGAAACGCCTTGTGTCACTATGCATTATTTACTTGGGTATTGGGTTGTTCATGATATTAATGGTCATGCAATGGGTTATATTGCTTCTTCTGGGCTCTGTTTCATATCAGTGTTGTCAGTTGGTTTCTTGTGAGAGCCACGAGGGTTATACCCTGCCTATGTTAAGTATCGTTACAGGGCCAAAATGGAGCCTTTATCCTCTATTCATAACTTCTCATGTCACGAGAATTGTCACCCTATCCGTAAAGTCAATTGTGGTATACCATGTCTGTGCATAGTTGGTCTCGAAGGTTTTCACTAATGAGAGGAGTCGACTCTAGCCTTCCTTTGTTTGTCCACAAAGAAAACACTTGATTTCTCAAGCTCGTGTGTTGTTAGAGGGGACCGTTATGGCATGTCGGGTATATTGTTTGTTGTTATGGATTGGTGGTGTATTGTTGACATAGTTGATTATTGGCTCGCCCCGTTGGTTATGTGACAGTGTTGTTGGATTTGGTATCTAGTTATTGCATTTGTTATTAGAATTCAATGGATAAGATCAGCATGGTTAATTGGATGATTGTTAAATTGAGTACGCAGTCATTGTCCTTGTGATCATTGAAATGATAACCCAACAGTGTTTTAATTGATTAAGTCACATCATTGCTTCGTGCATGATGCGTGGGTATGTGTGGCATTCCTACAACATGATAGGTTGAGTGGTTGATTATTATAACTGTGTGTTTTAATTGCTATGGGATTATTTCAATCGTGGTGATTATGGTATGACCATCCACTGTGTATGATATGGATATTTTTGGTTGCGCCCTCAGAGATAGTCACAGAGTTTTTAAACATGGCCTTATTGCAATTTTATCATTTATGTTATGAGATTGGGTATGTTGTTGTTGCCTCATTGTATTGGATGCATAGCCCGACATTTTGAATGTTTAGAGTCAAGTAAAATTGGACCTATACAGTCACAAAAATACACTTACATTTTGTTGAATGGTTTGTATATTCCACAACATAGCTTGATTTGAAGTGGTGATTGTTGTTTGTGTGTTTAAATGGCAAGTCAGGATCTTTGCGATTTAAATATGGATTATTATGTTGACTGTCCACTATGTATGTTTAATGAATATCATTCATTTTAACAGTGATAGGCACGGGTGTTGTGATTGTATAACCTCATTGAAATTTAATTATTAAATGAATTAAAAGACAAAATCGACCACAACCTTTGGTCTTTATTTGATGATTGAAATAATTGGTAGTGGTTGATGAGTTGGCATTGAACATATTGGAAGTAATTGACTGTGTATTCATTTGGAAATTGTTTTAAAATGTTAAATAGATAAATGAGAAGAGTAGAGATCCTCTACAGGTTGTTCTGGAATGCATACTATCTTGTTTTGGTGACATTGTGTTACAGACTAACTACAAACAATGAGCAAGTTAATGAACAAAATTGTTTAAATTTTACACAATAGTTGTTCTTTTGGCACAGTGATCATTTTGGTTGGTGTTTATCCTTTTACATTGATTTGGAATGATTGTATAGATTACTTAATTAATTTTATGAAAAGCACCCGCTCTCCTTCGCCACCATTATTTCTCTTTTCACTAATTACAACCCCCTTGCCTTCCCACATTCATTTTTCACTCCCTGTTCTAAAATTTAATTACAGTCAAGAGGAATTTTGTCTTGAAGCAATTTAAAGTACCATTTTCTTGGTTAGATTATAATGATGTTTTCTTTGGTTTTCATTATAGTTGATTGTTTTTGGTCTTTGAGTAGTAATCGTGTTTATTTTCCCCCTCATTATATCATGTTTCTCTCAATACAAACCCCTCGCATATCCCAGGACCTTGTGTTCAACCCCTACTCATTGAAAATGGTTAAACAATTTATATGGATTGGATTGCATGAGTCTGATATGTTGTTGAGACAAAATGTATTTCATATTTTTAAAGAGTTATCATGTATGGTTGTTGAAAGGAATATTTTATAATCAATTATGCATGCAAGAATGAGACTTTTCAGCTGAGGTAGCCATGGCAGAGGAAATAGAGGGAGAGGTAATTGGAATAGAGGCCGAAGAAGGCCAAGATTCTCCATACACTTTGACATTGACTCACAAGAGCTAGGCCAGTTGTTTAAGGCCGAAATTTTCAATTGGATTGGGCAAGGAGTGGTCCAACCTAGGCCTGAAATCCCTCCATTCCAAGCTCCATAAGCCCCTGGTATTCTCGTGCCCCCTCATGTCTCATTGCAACCCGAGGTTCCCGAAAACGACGGATGGAAGGAGATTTTCCACCCATCAGTATCCCAACATCGTGGCAGGCCAAATTTGTCCTTACCTGCTCCCCCACCTATTTACCAGATTGACGAAGTTGCACCTGTTCCCTCACCCATTCAGTCCTCCCATTCTAGAAAAAGGTTGAAAATCGAGGCCCACCATGCCCTTGACAAAGAAAAATCCATTGCTACCCCTTCCTCACCCTCCAATGGGTCTAATAAATATGTGTCTTCACGGATGCATTTTAGGGATGATTGTTCTCACATGATCAGTGAGATTAGGCCTAAAGGCTCAGCGTAGCCAAAGGAAATTTCAGGAAAATCAAAGGGTGACAGCAACAATCAAGGAAAGATTGCATCTTAGAGTGGGAAATATGGTTTTTGAGTTTTTATGTTGTTTATTGTTGATGACAGTTAACTTCAGAAGTTTTGGACAACATGTTTTCTTTGGATATATGAGTAATATATTTCTTGAAAATAATTTCAAATATGAATGAGATAAATTGTCAAATGCTAATGTGATGATGGGAGTCACAAGGAGGGGTGGTTTTCTTAATTAAATAGTTATGTTATGATTGTTAAGAAGTTAAAGGGAGTCACAAGGGGTCCCACCTACTAGTTATTATTTATTTATAACCCTTAGTATGATTATTAGTTTTCCCCCTAACTAAAAAGTTGGTTGAGTCTTTAGTTAACTTAACTAATGAGGTAGTTCAACTACTTCAACCAATTTTAATTTTATTAAAGGCAAAAGGAAAGGGGGGAACAAGAGGAAATTAGAAGGAGAAGCATACTAAGGTTTTCTCTTTGAGTTTATGTTGAGATAGTTCAGTTTTCATTCATTCCTTAATTTATTAGAAGCCTAATTCTCTTTTATGATAGAAGTGTCTTATTGTAGGCAACAACATTCAGGGTTGAATTACATCATTCAGACACTTGTTTTTCAGTGGTGTTGATCTATCTTTGATAGTCTATGTAGACTTGTCTGTTTGTGAATAAATTTTCTTGACTGACAAAAGATATTGTGCAGAGTCGAGTGGGAAGCAATCTGTGGCAAGTTGATCCATATTTTAGAGTTCAGTTTTGATTTTCTGTCAGAGGTCCTTTTGTATGTTCCATCGGGGATTTCTAAGTTTGACTTTGGTCTAGAATTTCTATATGATATTTTGTAAAGAAAATGAATCTTTGGTGAATTGGAATGAAATAAAGGATTTATTTATGTCTCATATGTCTTGATTATTATCTTGGTGTCTTACTTTTGTCTTCACACTAGTTTTCAATAACTATTATATTCAAAAAATCATATTAAAATGAATTTTCCAACAAGCTTTTATTTGTGAAAAAGACTAGCCTAAGCACTTGTAATTGATACTTGTGAGTTAGGATTTTGTTTTTGATGGCTAAACCTAGGGTCACATTCTCGCCTATTTTTCTTTAGTCAAGAAGAATCTAAAAATGCTTGAGTAAGATCATTTCATATATTTTCCTCAACAGTGTGTACATGCTTCAAAAAATGGGTTTTTAAAGAGAGTTCCTCAGTAGTAATTTGGAAAATTATGCAAGTAGAAAGGACAATTCCATGTATGCATAGGTAGGGAATTTTAGGGCTATATCAGATAGAACATCCTTTAACCCAGGGTACGGAACATAATATTTTATCTTTCTATATCCTTCATAAGTTCTAAAATGCTTGAGGGACTTGACAAGAGTGTAGGATTTATTTTCTATAATGGTGTAATTTAGCTCCGAGTATATAAGGGATTTTCTCATGAAGGCGATTAGTTGTTCATCTCCTTGATCATTATTTTGTAGAAGAAATCCTATGATGGTGTCTTCTGAAGAGAAATAAAAGATGATGAAATCCTTAGAAAAATACGGGCTGAATAGAACTGGCATGATATTTATTGCCTCTTGGATATGTTGGAAATCCCTCTTTCCCTCGTCATTCCATTCAAAATGGGCATCCTTTTTTAACAAGTGATTAAGAGGTTTTACGTTTTCATAAAAGTTTCGAACAAACCTCCTTATCAAGTTGATCTATCCGAAGAAGGATTACAAAGCTTTCTTGTCTTAAGGGAGAGGGGTTTTCTTGATGAATTCAATTCTTGAAGGATCTATCAATATTTCTTCCTTGGAGATGATATGTCCTGATAAATTTCATTTATCCACACCAAAAATTGATTTCTTTGGATTAAGGGAAATTTCATATTCTTTGCACCTTTGAAAAATATTTCTTAAGTGTTGGATATGTTGATCTCTTTTCTTGGAGATAGTAGTTAGGTATTCATCTTAAATCTCTATGAGTTTCCCTATTAGATCCATAAAAGCATAATCCATGGCATGTTGTAAAGTATCTCCTGCATTAGTCAACCTGGAAGGAATTCTCAAATACTTGTAAGTTCCCCAAGGCGTAGTGAAATCAAATTTGAGTTGTTCATCCTCCTTTTTTATTTCCTAGTTATATCCTAAAAATCCGTCAAGCATGGATATGATTCCTGCTCCAGTAACCCTTTGCAAAAGTGATAAATAGTGGGAAAACCCCCCTATGGACTACACTAGGGTTCAACATGTAGGAATATCTAAATGTCTAAAAGTCTCCTACTTTTTATAACTACCCCAAATAGACCCCACATTCAAGCATGAAATACAAAGTGAAAAGATTTGGTAACTCTACCTTTTACTCCATGTCTAGTGTCGATCCTTTCACGTTTGATTGCTCCACTGACTAGAGGCCTCCTCCCAAGGCTAGCCTACATTCACAAATAGATAAATAGGGAACTACAAACATGAATCTCATATATGAATCATGGGTTAGATGTCAATATAAAACATAAATAAAACATAGATATTTGACACATCATATTTTGGGGCAGAAAAAATATTCCTTTTATTGATATCACAATGTTTAATTACAATGAGATTGACAACTGCTCCGCGAACCTGAACCGGGCTCCTCTTCACCAAGATCCAACTGTGCTTCTACATATCTTTCTCCTCTCACATTTCTTCTAGGGAAATGGCATAGTCTTATGATGGAGGAAAAAGGGCAAGAGTGGGAAATTTTGATGCAAATCTCACAAGGTGGCTGCAATTATATGGGGCAAGGAGGAGATGTGAAATGGGAAGATTTTCACCGTTATTATGCTTATGTTTGCAATGAGACCCCAACACCTCCTTTTATATGACAAAAGTATGGTTATTTGGTTGGGTGATGGGCTATAGTAGTGAAAAAGTTGGAAAACTACCCAATAGCCCGTAATCTCAATGAATTCCTTGCAACTTTTTAATTTTTGCAACTTTTGTGGGTATACATGGGTTGTAATGGTGCCGCTAGCATACCTATGCAAGCTGTCGTGGTGCAGTAAGCGTGTGTATGTGGGTAGTAGTGGTGAAGGACACATATATATTCAATAATAGGGTTTTTAAGAAGAGTTTCTCAGTGATGGCTTGGAAAAAATAGCAAGTAAGAGGGCCAAATGCTAGTTATGCATGTATGGTGAAATTTAGGGTTATAACAAAAAGGTACTCCATGTTTGGAAAATGATAATTATCTTTAAGTGAGGCCTGGTTCAAGTTTTTGAAGTCAATGCATATCCTGATGTCACCATTTTTCTTTCGGACAATGAAAGGATTGGAAACCCAATATGAGTACTTGATGGGTTCAATTATCCCTACCTCAACCATTTTTTTCAACTCCCTTTGGACTTGTGGAGCAGTTTTCAGTTTCGTTTGTCTGAGCTTCTGCCTGAAGTGTTTCATTCCTTCTTTAAGATGAATAGCATGTTGTATAAAGTCTTCTCAATAATCCTTCAAATCTTCATACAACTAGGAAAAAACACCCTTTAATTCTCTGATGAGAGTGATCAATATCTCCCTCTCATCAGAAATTGTCCCTTTCCAAAACTTGACCATTTTGGGGGATTCCTTGGTGCCAATATTGAACTCGATGACTTCATCTTCAATATTTCTTAATGCTTTCCTTTTATACATATTATTTTGATGAAAAATTATTTCTAGGGGAACAATGCCTTTGGGTAAGGGACCATTAGGTATATTCATAATGCCAATATCTTCCCCCTCAACCAAAATTTTTATCTAAGTTTCATAGAATTCACCCTCATTTTGATGAAAATGAGAGACTTGGTCCTCACTATAAAAAACTTGCAAGTGTTCCATATTGTTAGGTAGTGAATATCTGAAGTTCACTTCTACCTTGTAGAGATTGATCTCTTTGAAATGTTGTAAAGTGGAATTGGAAAACACAAGGTTGTCTACCAGATGATTTTCTTTTGTAGCAATAGATTTGATTGCAAAGTCATCAAACTTATTTATGGAATCCCAAACAACATCATTGTATTATTTCAACATTGGGTTTTTGGTGGAAAAATTCCTTTTAACTTGCGATACAATCAAATATGAATCACCTCTTACACGTAATGAAATGATGTTCATATCAATGGAAAGGTTCAAACCCAAAACTAGGGATTCATACTCAACTATGTTGTTAGTGCAATCGAACTCAAGTTTGTATGAGAAAAGGGTAGCCTCTTTATTAGTTGATATTAGGACCACTCTGACACCTGATCCCGCACTTGAATGTGCACCATCAAAATCCAGTCCCCAACATCCATCCCTCTTTTCTTCATCCATAAAAAGAGATTTTTCGAGAATGAACGTGTTGTTAGTTCCCTCATTGATAACTTGATGGGGAGGTTCAATAAACCTAGAAATTTCTATGGTAGTCTCCTTTTGAGTGTCATATTCTGTGACGGGATCTCTCAGTTCATATTCAAGGGTATGATATTCTTCATGTTCATTGGGTGAGGATATAATATTTTGAATATGTTGCAGCAAATTCTTTTATGCTTTGTTTGTTTCCACAACCTCCTCAATTTTCAAATTTTTTTCCACCGACAGAGTCCTTCTTTCATACCGTGGTGTTTTATTTTTCCTTTTGACACTCATTAATCATGTAGAAACTCTCCTAAAATCTTCCCTTCTCTCCTTATCCAAGTAATCCTTGGCAGCATGAGGGGGGTTTGGAGGCGGAGTAGTAAAATTGGTCAGTAGGTTAACTTGTGAGACTTCCTTGGGACAGTCCTCAACTTGGCGGAATGAGGAAGCTAAGTTCTCCTCAATTTCACATTCCCTTTCATAGGCTTCAGTCAAGGAAAAAGTTTGATCTTTTTCTACTAGGAAACCACATGGGTCCTTTATGGTTGAAAAGTAAATATTAAGGACACTTTGTTGACTGGGATAGAAATTTTGGGGAAAATGCTTCACAATGGTGTTGAATCAATCATTAAAATCACATATAATTTCCCCTGGCTCCCTCTTGCAATCATGGAGTTCATTGTGAAGGGATATGCAATCTTTTATATTCTCAAATCTCTTGATGAAAAGATCTTGAAAGGTATCCCAGTTTGCAATTATCCCTGCAGAGATATTCGCATGCCAATATTGGGCCTTCCCAACAAGAGTGTAGGAGATAAGTCTCATCCTAACATCCTCATGTGGTTCATAAGGTTCAAGGGCCCTGAGAAATTATTTTAGGTGATCCTCTACTAGAGCTAAGTCTTCTCCTGAAAAGGTCGAAATCCAATATTTGAAACCCTTTGGGATTTGTGGAGGTGATCCAAGGATATTAGTCACATCTAGGGGTTCGTAAGTTCCTTTAACCCATTGGTTTAATGTATTGTTTGGTGAATAAGGTATCGACGAGGTTGAAGGATCTGGAGAAGTAGAAGAGGGTAAAGGTTTAGGAGGTTTTGTCTTGTTTTTAGGATGTTTAGGTATAGGTGGAAGGCTAGGGTAATCATTCCCTAAGGTTTGTCTCATGGTGGAGTCTCTACATGAGTTGAAAATCTCATTAATAAAGGAAAGGAACATCCCTCAAGTGGAGTCACCAAGAAAACTAAAAAAGGCTTCAGGATAGTTTTCCAAAGTGGTGTTAGGGCATGAAAGAGGATTCAAAATACTCCCCAAAAACGACGCCAAAATGTGATTGCACAAATTTTAGGTTGGGAAAATCTTGATCCAATACACAAGATGGAGAGAACTATGGGAGAGTCTACCCATTGTCACCTTCTATAAACCCTCCCCTCGAGTTAGTGGAGGAGAAATCCTACACAAGGGGGGAATATTGGGTGACCCTGGGGGGTTAATATGGGAAAGTGGATTAATTTAATATGATGCCCCTATAGGTCAAGATACTAAGTGTAATATGGATTGGAAACAATTCTTTGTGATTTTTAATGGTTTCCAAATTCTTGAGTACCTGCAGAAGATAGTTATACCTTCCCGAGACAAGAGAAAGACAAGTATGAAAGAACAATATTACAATGGAATGGAAATTGAAGCTTGTTTTCCTTTATATCAGCAATAATAAATTATGTAAATTGGCATGTAAATGATAATAGAAGTTTCTATATACATCATTGAAAGTCAAGTAAATATGCAAGAGATTAAGCAAGCAATGACCAGTATAACTCAAGTAAGATAAAGCTAGACTTAGTTAAAAAGTAAGGATGTTCAAGAAAAGTTATTGAAGAGATATTATGACACCCTTGTTTATTTAGAAAAATGTTTCGATAGAAGAAGAATTCAACCCCCCAAATTCACTAATAAACCCCTCAAAAGATGCACTAGGGTTAGTAGGTTATTATGGCAGTTTTTTAGGGATGTTTTAGGGTTGAAAAGTGAGTAAGAGAAAGAAGTTTAGATGAGTTTCTTGTATCCCAAACAGTTTTATTATAAATTTTATAATCACAATAATATCTCCTTGACCAATCAAAATTCCCTAATGTCTCAAGCAATCTATCAAGGAAAATAATTTATTTCAGTTTACACAATTTGAATATCTCGTAAAATCACGCATTCAAATGCAATAATTTATTTCTCTAGTGCAATTTTCATATTAGTGTTTTGTATATATTGGGTAAATGGAGATTCTTTGATATAAGAGTAAGATCAACAATGTCACTAGGGTTGTAGGCTTATCTACTCCCTAGAGCATGAAAAACTAACCAAGGTAAGGCTAGGTGGGTGTAATCCCTTTTACTCTTCCTAGTAACCTTGTAAAAAATTCTTTATCAACAAGTAAATAACATGGACCTTGGTGGAGGGTGTATGAAATTATACTTCTCCAAGGGTTTGAGACAATATTATCAATGAAACTAGAAGAAAACACCAGCAAAATGCAAAAATTTTCTTACCAATACCAAATAGCAAGATCAAACCTTAGTTACCAAGCAATTTCCATCCATAAGCAAGAGAAAAATCCTCCAAGTGGTGCACACAACCTTATCTCCACAATATACCAAGAGAAAACACCATAATATAGTTGCACAAGAGAGAGATGATCCAAATTGCCTGAGTAGGGAGAAAATTTCAACCAAGTAGCCTTTCTCACATGAGAGAGATATGTTAAAATGAAATGAAAATGATCGGTATTTATACAAAACTACTAAAACGTGTTTCTCTACATAAGTTAGCATAAATCACAAAATAAGGGATCCACTCCCCATTTATTTTTCCCCTTTACAAAGTAAATTTAATTTTAATATTAAAAATGCACAAAATAAACCCTAAAGCATGATGTCAAACCTTTCTAGGGTGATGTCAAGGTCACTTTAGTAAGTTATTGAGAAAAGGGAGGAGGTTTTGGGGCCTCCTAAGTGCCCTTCTTCATGCACTAGGCTAATATCTATGATGTAAAAGGTATTCCTCCTCCAACATTCCAAGTGTCCATCAAAACAACACCATCACCACCAAAACCCTAGCCCTAGTCTGACATCAAGCCTTCCAAAGTGACGTTTTAACCTCCAAAGGAAAATCATTGGGCTTGCAAGGACTAGGTGAGATCCTCCAAGGTCTCCTCCCTTTCCTCCAAAGGAAATATTCCTCTCTTGTACTACCCCACGTTCTAAGATATAACATCCAACTAGTGGGCTTCTTTCCCCAATGAAGGCCCAAGCTAGGCTTGTTCCTCCAAAATGTCCATCAATAAGGTCCTGCAAAGACAGAAAAGTAATCCCTCCAATGATCTCAAGTAAAATCATCATGGAATGTAAAATCACATTTAATATAAGAGCCACCTAAGGATGTACATAAAAAAATACCTCATCAAATTAATCAAGTGCTCAAAGACCCTATGTAATTTTCCAAGTTTAGGTATGGGTGGGTTGAAAAGGTGAACTATTGGGTGAATCGACCCTTAAGTCAAGGAGGGTTTCCTGGGTGAAAACCTTTCTAATCAATGTGGAGAAAATGAAGTGGATGGGGGTAATACTTTTGGGCATGGGGTTCATGACATACAGGGGTTCGTATTGTCTCATTTATGGGTTCCTTTGTAGAGGGTGTGTTGCATATTCATTTTCAATGCATCCTTTTTCCAAGCTCATTTATTTCCATTTGTTTTTTAATATGTTTCCAGGTTGAAGCCAAGGTGGGACTTCTATCTAAGCATGAAAAACATTTCCCACATTGACTCTACCCTGGTCACATTATGCTTCCCCAAGTTGACGACAATGTGTGGGACTTCTACCTAAGCATGAAAAAAATTTCCCACACATGCTCTACCTTGGTTGGAATTTTATATTGTTATTTTTCATGGGTCCCATCAGTGTCTTATTAGAGACATTTCATTTCCCTCAGGATCCTTGGGCAAGTATCTAGAAGGTTCATGATTTCCTTTTATCTTTTTCCAACTACAAACCTTTGGGCCTTTGTCCCCTTCTTCCCATGAAATGAGGTGCAATCCCTTCTTGGGTCAATACACTCAAAAATACCAAAAGATAAGGGGACGAAACATGGGAGAAGTGTAAAAATTTGTAATTATGATCGAGAATGGAATGATGATTTCTCAAGGAGATCTCCTAGTAGAAAACCCATCCCTAAAGATGACCACTTAATAGGGCGCAATGTCAATCACCAAGTTTAAAGAGGGAAAATAGAATAACTTCCAAGAAGATGTTTTATAATCAAAAGAAAATTTAAATGCAACATACTCAAATGCTTGAAATATTAAAGTGACATTTACCAGAATACCTGACTTGTACCTCATGGAGCAAGACCCATCATCTTCCAGGAGCTGACTAATGTGGTTAATTCCATCGTCATGAATCGATGATGTGTGGTGGTGAAACATGTCTTTGTCTGTTGTTACACATGATTTTGGTCACTCTAGTGATGTCTCTATAAGTAATGTATTTAGGCTACTACAAGGACTTTTTGCCTGAGAAAAGTGACTGTTGTCTTCTTCCAGAAAACACATTTTTAAGATGAGTTCATAGGCTGCCTATATTACAGGGTGTGAAAATCCTTCATTCTCGCAGGCAACCCGAACTTAGGGTGAGAACTGTTCACAGTCTGCTCTATAGGTAGGGTGTGAACTTGTTTCAAAGCTTGGAAAAGAGAAGAGGTAATGAAGGTTCTAGAAGGGAATCTTCTAGAAAATGAGTTGGCATTCGCATGGTTGGCATCCTACTGACTTCTCAGATTTAGTGGGATCATCCTCATCCATTTAACCATCTCTCCTTCTCCTATATATTGAAAGGTTTCTCATGGAAAATGTTATGCAATATTGAATGAAGAATTGGTGAAAGAATTGTGTGGAGAAATATGCTTGGATAGAAGCTTGAAGACTCTATTTGGTCTATCAAGTCATACTGGATCTTCTTCATGCAAACGTAGAGCAAGTGTGTGTGTTGGAACCAAGGATCACTGAAAGGAAGCTTGCGGCATCAAGGCAATCTGGTTGTATCTTCTACTTTCATTTAATATAATACAGCGACATGTCCCTTTCCCATAAAATCACTCTTATTTTATTGCATAACTCCTTGATCATATGCATAGGTTGACATTGAATGTACTTTGCTATATTCACTTTGGTTGGTTTGTGTTGTCTTGGAACTGATTTCATAAGAGCATCGGAGCGAAGCAGGAACAACAGAGACCTAAGGAAGTGATATAAAGGTATGTCGCTCATTCCTCCTTATTAGTAGATTCAATGACTGCAACTTAGAGAAAGATTCATGTCATGTCCTATTTTGTTCTAGATCCAAGTGGATGTAGGGAGATTTGTTAGTGTCTACACCTACCTATTTATTCGATATCATCTGTGCATATGGATGTTGTGAGTCATCTATCTCTTGGTACTCCATGTTTGTAACCTGAGGGCCTCAAGACATCATCTCCTTACTTATTCCTAGAAATTGAGGATAACAGGGTGTCTTTCTCCCTTAGTACATATAGAATAATGTTCTATACCCCTTCAACCTCCTATTTGACTATCTCTTCCTTTTGTGCTACCTCATATTTTTCCTTCCCAATCCGGTTGTATTCTTCTTGCAGCATATCCTTCTCTATGACTGTCTTTGTTAGCTCCAACGAGGTCGACATTTTGCATGCTTCAATTTCCTCTATCATGTGTGATTGTAATCCATACAAAATTATGTAGGAAATTGAGAGACCACTAAGTCAATATGACTTAGTTTCTTTACTTTCTCCTTCAACTCTGTTGTGGTGAAATCTAAGGCTCCCGTCACTATTTTCATTAGATGTCTTTCTCTGGATACAATAGAGGTTATCGGTTGCAATATCTGCATTGTATTCTCTTCTTGCACTTGTTGACTAGTTTGTACTCTTGCCAGTTACGTGGTCTCCATAAATTGTCTCAATGCAGCAATTTGTTCTTGCATATATGCATGCCTTTCCTCTTTTTGTCTTACTACATGCTCAAATGCCTCATCTATTGCTTCCTTAACTTGGTCTACAATCTTATGCAATTCATATTCTGTAAGTGCTTGTGGATTCAATACCTTCACAACCTTCCTCTTCTTACTTTGTGGAACTGATGTTCCTTCGCCGATATCTTTTCTCTTCTCTCGTGTGTGCAAGGTTGTCTTTTGTGGATTTTTTCCTGTAGCATTTCCTTTTTCATGTTCTTATCCTTCCTCTTCACTTGATATTTCTTTAGGCTCTACTCATTGTGTCTTTGGGTTCTTTGGCTCTTTCTCTGTTGGTGGGATCTTTGAGTTGGTGTCCTAGTCTTACATAATGTGGCCCATCTCTTCCTCAGTTAGCCTGTACTGTGTGGAAAACCATTCTTGATTTGGGTCCTTGTTCTCTTGCGCATACATGTGGTGGTTCCCTACCTTAAAGTGCACAATTGGCTTGTAGGATTCAACCACCTGTGGTGGTATGCGTGGTGTACTCTAAATGTTCATCTGAATATATTCCTTGTATATATAAAAAGAAACATGGTTTTCAAGCTATTGCACCTTGTGTGTAGTATACCATAGGTTATGATATCTTGCTGCTACACACAACTTATCTCTCACTCCCAAAAACTACATGTCATCCAGCTCCCTCCATGTTGATAATGCAATTAGAATGAGTAGAAATGTGTAGTGAA
>JASDQU010245123.1:9601-20259 GCA_032191745.1 Picea mariana
TTTGTTTCCTGCATGTTTAATAGATCATAACAAATCACAGTCGATATAATTAATATAAAATTTTATTGTTGTTCCATTAATTATAAACAATGGAAGTTAAACAACATAGCTACTTACAAATTGTTCAAATAAACCTTGATACTTCAACACATACTCACAACCCATACTTAACCAATGTCTATCAATTCATCAGTTGACTCTTCTTTGTATGTTAGCACCTATTAGAAGGCATCCATGGATGAGTGTAAATTAATTATTTAAATCTAAAGATAATAACAAAATATGAATTTTAAGTAAGACCAAAAAAATAAGTACTCATAAACTTTGTGATCAACCATTGTATTCCTCATCGTCTCATCTTATCTGTTGAATAGGTTTTAGTTTTTTTTCTACAACAAAATAATTGAAAATTAATATTTTATGCGATAATTAAATTTGATGTACATAAAAGAATAAATGAATTATTACATACCTCTGGTGCACATTGTAATTGTTGGGATGGTTCCTCCTGCGATGCAATTATGTTCATTTCTTTTATCATTTCCTTGTACACTTTTTTGGACATCCCCACCAACATGTATTAGTTTTTCCCTGATTTGTCCCTTGGAATTTTCATGACACGCCTTAACCAACACACATCATTAATTTAAACCTACAAATAATTCAAAGATATTAAATTTTTAATACAACTTAAAGAACTTGCTTTGTTCTCTTGTTGGGATGAGTCACCATCACGTTTGTTGCAATAAGTTGTTTTCCTTGAACTTCTATCAGCAATATTCTATAACAAAAAAATAAAGGAATCATCAGATATAAAAACTACAATTTTTTTTTATAAAATAATATTAATAGAAGCATTGGTTCTCTACAAAGTAATAGAAGCATCAATGCTCTATTAATTAATAGAATCACTTGTGCCTTATTACTGTTTATTTCACACTGTCAAACATGTGAACAAAGTTATTTTTATTTTAAACTACATGGTTCTGTTGACAAGAATATGCACACCAATGCGTTATTCATGTACAGTGCGCATCGAGAACCATGGAAGCGATTTTTAAAGAAAAATGACAATGACAGGGTTTGGTATCCAATGCAATGAGTAATCTCATTGCAAAAAATACCAAATCCCCCATATACAAGTAAAGAAACCCTATAAAAATCTATTGCTTAAAAAAATCTACTTGTAAAATATAGAGAGGAAAACCAAGAGAAACAATAAGAAATCTAGGGCTTCCAATACCGAATGTAACTGTGAAACCCTTTTATTTTTTTGATAATGCATTGAAATTTGTTTGAATCAAATAGGGGATGATGAATAAAATAAAATCACATACCTGAAATTTCTCCTCTACAAATTTGTATGTAAATTTGGGTCTTCAAAAATATCTACCCACTCCAAAGACTTTGCTTGTAAATCACTTTTGCACAAATCTCCCCTCTAAATTTTGGAAAAAGAATGAAATAATGATTAGGGTTTTAATTTATAGACACATACATTTTGAAAATATAAAATTCTTGACTCATTTTTTCGTTGTATATTTTGTTGCGTTGATTAAGTTTGGTATTTTTTTAATTTTACCCTTTAGCAAACAATAAGATGTTGGTGCATTTTTTTACAGGAACGCATCGGGGTTGTATTGGTTTCTAAGCGCACCATGGAAATTTTATGGTTTTTAATTATTTTTTTTGGTTAAAATTCAATTCTTCTAACATATTTCGATGTATTCATTATACATGTATCGACGCACTTTGTTATTGGGGAGCATCGCGATGTATTTTATTTTTTATAAAATAAAAAATGATATTTTAATATTTAATATTAATAGCGGTTATTGGTGCGCTTTATTTCTAAATCACGGTGCACACGACTGACTTAGGAGCACCGATGCACATGGTTTAATTAGGAGCACCAATGTGTACATTCAACTTAGGCACACCGGTGTTAAAACCTCTGCAAAAACCTTCGTCCACCCACCTTAATTTGACCGACTGCGTCAGTGTGCCTAAATCGACTTAGGATGCATCAATGTGGTCAATAAACTTGGGCACACTAGTGCTAAAAGCTCTGCAAATACCTCCAGCCACCCAGATATGCTAACAACCTCTGCTATAAACATATAAGAGATAAGTTTTTCGGGGAGGTTTCTTAAAAACCTCCATAAAAAGGTGTTCTTGTAAGATTGGCTTGTGGTTGAGACTAAGTTTGGGCAAGTCCTTGGCAAATTTGAAGAATAAATTGTGCAAGGTGAACATAATTTCATTTGTTCACGTTCATCGGGACCACCTATATATACAATCTTATATATATATACTTTACTTTTAAGATAAATTATGGTTTTTAACATCTCCACGCAAGACACTAATAAAGTGATTCTTACCCATAGAAGTGAAAGGGTTGATATTGGCACACTATATGTATACCATGTTCTACTATTTTTTAGACAAAGCCTTAGTTTAACACTAACCGAAAAGTCTACACTAATCAAGGGTTGTGTGGTTCTCATTACCCTCGAGATGCATTGTGTCAAACTTCAGTGTCATGGAATTCAGACAAAAATCCACCTCTTTCACTCGTTGGTCACACCTACTTTCTTATATGGCTATGAGGCTTGGAGACCATACCTTCGACCAATAGATCATAGCAAGATATAGAGGATACTTGTCTTGATGTTTTCCATGCACATTCATGCTAATATATTAGTTTCTTAAGTCATCATTCTAATGGATTTTAATACTGCTCCACTTATCTTCAATGACACTCTAGGGGAAGTCGATGGTAAACAAGCTTGGTGAAATGGTCAAATCCTAGTTTGGTCACCTTAAGGAACCATATCTATCCCTTATGTCCTTTATGTGGTGTGTAGAATGTGGGGTGGACACCCATTTCTATGCCAAATCCTCTTCGTTGCTTCGTCTAATTGATCTCGATATTCACATGCCACCTCCACACACATTCTTAGTGGGTGCTCTAGAACTTTCGAACATAGAGATAAATAAAAACATTTGGACTAGGATTTGCAAAGCCTACCTTCAATTCATGTGGTTAAATCTTAGAGAAATACTTTCCCCAAATCTTCATCACTATTTGAATGTAGATCTTCACTTAAGTGATGGATTCTATTGAGGTAAAGATATGATTTATCTTACTCAAGCATTTTCGAATCCTGCCTGGCTAAGGCAAGATAGTTGAGAATATCACCTTATGTTTTATAGCCTCAAAAAGTATTTCCCAATCCACAAGTATTAATTACAAGGGCTTAGGTTGATTTTCTCAAATGAAAAGATTATTTGTAAAATACAAAAATTTTTATATAATTTTCTGAAACTATACAGATTACAGAAAGTAAATGTGGAGATCAAAAGAAAAAGAAACCAAGTCACAAATACACACAAATGAGACGGAATAGAAATCGCTTTATTTCATTCCAAGAAATCAAAGTATCTTTCTCTTTACAAAATCTTTGTGAGGGGATGGACCAAAGTCAAATTTAGATATCCCCGATGAAAACCATACAAAAGGAATCTGAGAAGAAGTAAAAACTGAACTTTTTTTAAAATCTAGATTAGCTTGCCATACACTGTTGCCAACTTGACTCTACAAAATATCCTTTATCAGCTATGAAATTTAATCCATAAACAGAAAAGTATACACAGACTAACAAAGATAGATCAACACCTCTAAGACAAGTATCTGAATGATATGGTTCAACTTTGAACCTTGATGTCTACAATAGGACCCTGCTGTCAAAAAAGAGAATTAGGCCTTTAATGAAATCAAGAATGAATTAAAACTAAACTATCTCATGAAAAAAAAAGAACAAATCTTAGTATTGCTTTCTCCCTCTATTCTCCCATTGTTCTTCCTTCTCATTTGGCTTTTATGCATTCTAAATCAGTGGAAGTAGTTCAACTACTTCCTTTAGTTAAGTTAATTAAACTTAACTAATTCTAGTTTTGGGGAAGTAATAATAATAATAATAGTTAAGTCCCCGAGGTGTAGGACAGTCAGTGACGGAGTGTGTTGTTAAGCCACTCCATGATGTTAAAGTCACCGGTTCGAAACCTGCGGGGACAAAAAATCCAACCATGTTAAGGGTTGGTGTGGCTCAGGCCAGGTGCGATCCTCGGGTGATTTTGACGGCTTAGATGCCCCTGAGTCGCGGTTTCTCAAGCCACAGGTTAATCGCGTAGCCAACAGGTCCCGCACAAATTAACAAAAAAAAAAAAAAATAGTTAAGGGTCTTTATTTAATAATAACTAAGTAGGTGGGACCCCTTGTGACTCCCTTTTTTTTATTTTTTACAAAAATAAACACAATTAAATAACCATTTAAACACATGCCTCCTTGTAGCTCCCATAAATAGTTTCCAAAATTTGAAATTTAAATATCAGAAATATTTCAAATCATATCCGAAACATGTAAATATCCAAATTATCCAAAAAATAGTTTGTTGTCCAAAACTTTCTGCAGGCCATTGTCCTCAACAACTCAATCATAAACACATAAATTAAAATCCATATTTGCCACTTTGAGAGGCAATATTTTTCCTGTCACTGTTGTCCCCTTTGGATTTCCCAAAATTAGCCTTAGGTTGATTCGAACCTTGAGGCTTAATCTCACTAATAACATGGGAACAATCGTCCCTCAGGTGCATATGGGAGGACATTGATTTTGATGAGTCATTTGAAGGAGGTGAGGGGGAGGCAACAGCTTTACCCTTGTCTTGTACATGAGGAACATCAGTTTTAATTTGTTTGCTAGCATGAGAGGACTGAACATGTGAATGTACAGGGGAGATTTGAGCATTAGGATTTACAGTGGAGGAGGAGGAGGCAATGACAACTTGGGCCAACCATGATGGTGGGAGACTGTCGGATGGACAATCTCTTGCCATCCATCATTTTCAGGAACTTCTGGTTGCATGGATACATGAGGAGGCACATGAATACCAGGGATATTTACCTCTTCCCCTATTGTTTCTGCCATGACTGCCTCTACTGAAGAAACTCATCCTGTATGTAGCAATTTATTAGTAACTATCCCTTAACAAACCATACATGACATTTTGTTAATATGAAACAAAGTTTGGCTCTGAAATTGACATAAGACACATGCAATTCAATCCATAATAAATTATTTAACAATTGCCTAGTGAGCAGGGGGTGAAATAGTGTTCATGGGATATCTGGAGGGATTGTAATGAGCAAAAAAAGTGGTAGCATGACAGGGAGTAAGAACATGAGTAGTGCTCAATAATTCATTAAATAATTGACTGTGCGATCAATACCAAAATATATCAGTTGCCACATATTTATGTGCCATATATTTACCACTACCATACAGAGTGTTTAATTTATTTTATAGAACAAGGCGTGTAAAAATGAAATTGGGATCATGAGGGGGGTATAATGAACGAAAAAGTGATAGTATGAGAGGGAATAATACAGATATTGTTCATAAAAAATAAATTAAATCAAACAACAACCATAAATTTGTTTAGACCCACAATCCAATAAGAATCCACTTTAAAACCAAAATCATTTAACTGTCCTTTATTTACAGACAAGATGCTTGTTGACTTCACATAAAAGACAATTCAATTGCCCAAAATTCTTCAATTATATCAATCTTTACATCTTATACAATATCTATGCAACATCATATTAACATCATTGCCAATTTCAAAATAACATCATAACCATTCGAGCCACAGTCCTTAATATTCCAATGCTACACCTTTTTCCTTTTAAAACAAAATCAAAATATACACAATGAATCCAACCATCCACATCCCATTTTTATTTCTTAAAATCAAATATGAACAGACCCAATATTAACCACCAACATTCGACTTTCCATCACTGTTTGACATAATTCATTGCATTAAAACTCATAATTGTGCCCAGATTCAATCGCACACAGGTCTTCAACAATATAATCGACACAAATCTTGATTCGACAATAGCATTTAACCAATAACATGCAACTCTGAGATTGAGTTTTTTGAAAATAAAACATGTACAGACTTCCTTTAAAAGAATTTCCCAACAATTGATGGCACCCAAAAATGCCCAAGGAGAAACAGAAACAAGTAGAGCTCAGCAGAATCAAGTCGTGCTCGATAGAACAAAATTAAGTCGTGCTCAACAAACTAGGCACACACATGTGTCTCTTTTATTCTTGATAGGACCAAGATCATGTTTAATGGACCAATCACACAAGGTGCCTTTTAAACTTTAATGGGACCATGATCATGCTAGGGTTTAACACAACAATGTAGGGAATAACAATAAAAGACCAAATGGAAAGTCTCGGGGATGCAGATAACCCGTGGCCCCTTTCTTTTTCAAACAAATTTTATTGCAGAGAGATAATGAGAGATGGCTCAATCGAGAAAGAGTCTTCGAAAATAGAGATCACTCGTGCCCCCCCTTTTTTTCTTAAAATAATTTATCACAGAGAAGCAACCACAGGTAATAAGGGAATAATCTTTAAAGAAACAGAGAGCTTATGCCCTTTCCAAATCCACCACAGATGTTTATAACTTTTGAACTCAAAATCTTAATAGTAAGGGTAACCAAACATAACAGTCAGCCACCCAACAGAGACGAGAGGAACGAACTCTTAGAATACTCTAGAGTGAATGCCTGAGGAAAATAGAACCAAGACGTGCTCAAACACAACCTGTGGCCAACCAAAACTAAACAAATTCCATTTAATATTTTGGGTGATGCCCAAGACCCAACTGTGTCATGCTTCCCAGTAAGAGTGAAAGTGAAGTAAATTCCATACAAACAATAGCTTGGGGCTCGACCAAAGCAAAGCAATAACAATGCAACTCTCAACATTTGCATTGCAACCTGGAGGAATAAATTATAACAATGACTGAGACGAAAAGGAGTGACAGATACTTAACACCAACATTGGTTGTAAAACCCACGTAATAAAAACTCAGAGCATGTTACACAATTATCATCATTTTCCACAGAGAACTAGAGTAAAACCCCAAGCTGACCGACCTATTTTAAACCATAACCAATGCACATGCTACACACAACAATAAAATCCATTCCTTTTCTTTAAAACTCCAACAATCTAGAGTATTCACAGAGAAAACCATAAACACAACACCGATACACAGTCAAAACTTAAGAAAAACAGAGACCTCATGCAATCCTGAGCCAAAAACTCGATTCATAACATAGAGGGACCATCATGGATGGAAAGTAAAGGCGCTATACCTGGAAAAATTGCTTGAGGGAAGAGTTGGACTGTGTTTTCCTTGGAAAACCAGAAATCACGGAGCCTCCACAACCACCAGAGCCGAAAAACCAATTGCAACTATGGCTAGGGTGATGGGCTCGAGGGTGGTTTGGAGTGACGTGCAGTAAATGCACATCGCTTCCTCCCTCAACCCTATTCAATTCAACGTACAAGCCATCCCATAACCATAACACCAACCATTAATTTAAACAACAATCCGTTGTTATATCCATTGCATAGTGCGCCACCCTAAGTCATGTCAAAACATTTAACAACAACCAAATGCTACAACATTATCATATATGCTTCAAACGTAATCCTTTAATCAAGCGCATAATTCTTAGCAACTAGTTATATCACTTTTCATTTGTCACCATTGCAATAACCTTAGGACTTATTCATAGGTTTTTTTCTTTTTTTTTTGTTCAAGCTCCCATATCATATTTTGCACGAAATCATGTATAAGATCATTAATCAATGTTTAATGCATAACATAAAACATGTAACAAAATAATCCTTATATCCAAAGCACTTCCATGTATTGCGAGCGACCATTAAACCTTCTAGCAATAATACATTCCTCGTACCATCTTATGTCGTCGTGACGAAATAAACCATGTTCTGAATCATCAACCGTAGAAGATTGTGTTTTCGGCATTATAACAACAAACAAAGATATAGGTGTAACACATCCATCCTAGCACCACTAGTCTACAAGGGTGTCCCACCTACTAATTAATTATTATTATTATAAATAAATAATAGAGATTGGCAATCATTTGCGAGCAGTATTCATCGTTGCGATTTTAAGCATCAATAAACTGGCGACTCCACAGGGAAATATGTTTCCAACGGATTAATAACTCAGATTGTCTGGTTTTGTAGACCAAGTGAACATTAGATCAAGGAAATAAACATCAGGATAATTATGCAACAGGGGGAAGTGAGCGGGTTAAGGGAAAAAATGATTTGGGATTTTGGGAATAACTCATGGAAAGTGTTAAGTATGAGGGAGTTGTATCCATATATGCATAATCATTCGATTAATCATAGTGAAAGCATTATTTAGTTCAAGGAGAATTTTTTTATGGTGTGCTCTTTTGAATCTTGGAGCGGATGGAAGAAAAGTGGAGCAGAATAGGGAATAAAACCAACTATCTTATCTAACAACAGTTGAAGAAAATAACAATTTCAATGATGTCTTCAAGGTGAAACATCATGACAGTGGTGTAACCTTATTGTTATTGATTAACAATACTTTGCAGAATAGCATCATTGTGGAAAAACTGATCCAACATTTTTATTTCTGACAAGAAAAGAAGTCAATAAAAGAAATAAACATAAAAAATGAACAACAAATAAAATCAAAGCAATAAAACAAAACTATAATACAAAAAAAATTCCATACAACATTTAAACTTTCAAGTTGGTTCCACATAGTGTTTTAAGTGGGAACCGTTAGTGCTATAGAAAAACAATCACTCTTCCAAGTTCTTTAGGATATAAGAGTTTGTGCCCAGGACAAAAGCGATCTTAAAAGGACCCAACCATAATTTTTGGAACTTTGAATGCCTTCCTCTATCAGCATGAGTTGAATCCCACATCAGGACCTTCTCATTAACCTTAAATTTGACAAACTTTGCATTTTTATTGAAATATATTTTAACGGTTTGTTGTCTTCTCTTAATGTTATCCAAGGCAAACGTCTTGTGTTCCTCTAAAGCCAAGAGTGCATTCATTATTTGAGAGATATTGGAGGAATTTAATTCTTCAACCTGTAGCATCAGCCATAGAGACAAAAGTTTCAGCTCGGTAGGCAGAATGGCTTCTTGACCATAAACAAGTTGTAAAGGAGTGCAACCAGTGCTCACCTTGGTGGTAGTGCAATCTGCCTAAAGGGAGTAAGTGCGGAGAGTGTGCCATTGATGAGGCTTATCTTCAATGAGCCTCTTCATAATTCCAACCAGATTCTTGTTGGTAGACTCGGCTTGCCCATTTCCTTGGGGATCATAAATTGATGAGGTAAAATGTTTAACCCCCAGTTTAGCTAGAAACTAAGTCATCTTAGCAGAAATAAAAGTGAGACTGTTGTCTGTTATAATATCCAAAGAAAGACCAAATCTGGAAAAAATATTAGTCTCAAGGAAAGAAATCGCCTGCTCATCCTATGAATGCTTAAGTGGGACAACTTTAGTCCATTTCGTAAAATAGTTTGTGGTTGTTAAGATAAAAACTTGCCCCGGTGAAGATGGAGGATTAATAGAACCAATAAAGTCCAGACCCCGTTTTGAAAAAGGAAATTCAGGTAGGACATGTTGTAAAGGCATGGCAGAAAGACGTTTCTTCCCAACGAAATTCTAGCACTTGTCACAAGATCTTGAAAAATTATAAGAATCACAAAAGATTGAAGGCCAGTAGTATCCTTTCTTGATAATTTTAAAAGTAGTAGTTTTAGCAGAAAAGTGACCTCCTACATGAATAACAGAATCTGAAGATCCACGAGTCTCTTGTAACAATTTCTGTGCTTCCTCATTATTCACACATCGAAGTAACATACCATTGACAGATATCCTAAACAAGAAGTCTCCTAAAATGACATATTTGCAAGATTCGAGACAGAGCCTTCTTCTTTAATCAGTATCCAAATTATCTGGGCATCTTTGGTTTTGCAAGTAATACACCATATCTTTATACCAAGGATGTTCAGCTACAGGAAGGATTTGACTGTCAATATAAAATAGTGCTGACAGAGAGCTATCTTGTTCATCAATTTCTTCACTTGCTTCCACATGTTGAGCTAAGTGAAGGGTTAAGTCATGTCCCTTAATGGTTTTAGAATTCATGATAGTTAAATAATGCTCCTGGATCTTGGCAAGCCAATGTGCAAGATTCCTTGAAAGATAAGTCTGTGACAGAAAAAACTTGACAGGAGGTAAAAAGACTTTTACTAGTGTGTGTTTACCTAAGATAAAGTGGCGAAATTTTTCAACATATTTAACAAAAGCGAAAGCATGTTTTTCAATATAAGAATATTTAAATTCATCATCTGACAAGATTTGACTCATGCAGGCTACTGGTTTCTCATTAACTTGGTCATCACATTGCATGAGAATAGTAGAAACCGCTTCCTCTATAGCATTAGTATATATAATAAATTCTTTCTCAAAATCTGGCTTCGCCAAAATTGGTGCGGAACCAATTGCCTTCTTAATCCTTACAAAAGCATTTTCGACGTCATTAGTACAATAAAATGAGCGATCTTGCTTAAGAAGATTGTGAATTGGTTTGACCATTACAACAAAATCAAGAACAAACCTACAGACAAAGTTGATAATACCCATAAAGGCTTGAACCTCCTTTTTGGAAGTAGGAGCAGGGAGATTTAGGATAG
>JASDQU010245123.1:22163-35542 GCA_032191745.1 Picea mariana
TTTGTTTCCTGCATGTTTAATAGATCATAACAAATCACAGTCGATATAATTAATATAAAATTTTATTGTTGTTCCATTAATTATAAACAATGGAAGTTAAACAACATAGCTACTTACAAATTGTTCAAATAAACCTTGATACTTCAACACATACTCACAACCCATACTTAACCAATGTCTATCAATTCATCAGTTGACTCTTCTTTGTATGTTAGCACCTATTAGAAGGCATCCATGGATGAGTGTAAATTAATTATTTAAATCTAAAGATAATAACAAAATATGAATTTTAAGTAAGACCAAAAAAATAAGTACTCATAAACTTTGTGATCAACCATTGTATTCCTCATCGTCTCATCTTATCTGTTGAATAGGTTTTAGTTTTTTTTCTACAACAAAATAATTGAAAATTAATATTTTATGCGATAATTAAATTTGATGTACATAAAAGAATAAATGAATTATTACATACCTCTGGTGCACATTGTAATTGTTGGGATGGTTCCTCCTGCGATGCAATTATGTTCATTTCTTTTATCATTTCCTTGTACACTTTTTTGGACATCCCCACCAACATGTATTAGTTTTTCCCTGATTTGTCCCTTGGAATTTTCATGACACGCCTTAACCAACACACATCATTAATTTAAACCTACAAATAATTCAAAGATATTAAATTTTTAATACAACTTAAAGAACTTGCTTTGTTCTCTTGTTGGGATGAGTCACCATCACGTTTGTTGCAATAAGTTGTTTTCCTTGAACTTCTATCAGCAATATTCTATAACAAAAAAATAAAGGAATCATCAGATATAAAAACTACAATTTTTTTTTATAAAATAATATTAATAGAAGCATTGGTTCTCTACAAAGTAATAGAAGCATCAATGCTCTATTAATTAATAGAATCACTTGTGCCTTATTACTGTTTATTTCACACTGTCAAACATGTGAACAAAGTTATTTTTATTTTAAACTACATGGTTCTGTTGACAAGAATATGCACACCAATGTGTTATCCCTGTACAGTGCGCATCGAGAACCATGGAAGCGATTTTTAAAGAAAACTGACAATGACAAGGTTTGGTATCCAATGCAATGAGTAATCTCATTGCAAAAAATACCAAATGCCCCATATACAAGTAAAGAAACCCTATAAAAACCTATTGCTTAAAAAAATCTACTTGTAAAATATAGAGAGGAAAACCAAGAGAAACAATAAGAAATCTAGGGCTTCCAATACCGAATGTAACTATGAAACCCTTTTATTTTTTTGATAATGCATTGAAATTTGTTTGAATCAAATAGGGGAAAGATTGGGATGATGAATAAAATAATATCACATACCTGAAGTTTCTCCTCTACAAATTTGTATGTAAATTTGGGTTTTCAAAAATATCTACCCACTCCAAAGACTTTGCTCGTAAATCACTTTTGCACAAATCTCCCCTCTAAATTTTGGAAAAAGAATGAAATAATGATTAGGGTTTTAATTTATAGACACATACATTTTGAAAATATAAAATTCTTGACTCATTTTTTCGTTGTATATTTCGTTGCGTTGATTAAGTTTGGTATTTTTTTAATTTTACCCTTTAGCGGACAATAAGATGTTGGTGCATTTTTTTACTGGAACGCATCGGGGTTGTATTGGTTTCTAAGCGCACCATGGAAATTTTATGGTTTTTAATTATTTTTTTTGGTTAAAAATCAATTCTTCTAACATATTTCGGTGTATTCATTATACATGTATCGACACACTTTGTTATTGGGGAGCATCGCAATGTATTTTATTTTTTATAAAATAAAAAATGATATTTTAATATTTAATATTAATAGCGGTTATTGGTGCGCTTTATTTCTAAATCACAGTGCACACGACTAACTTAGGAGCACCGATGCACATGGTTTAATTAGGAGCACCAATGTGTACATTCAACTTAGGTGCATCGGTGTTAAAACCTCTGCAAAAGCCTTCATCCACCCACCTTAATTTGATCGACCGCGTCAGTGTGCCTAAATCGACTTAGGATGCACCAATGTGGTCGATCAACTTGGGCACACTAGTGCTAAAACCTCTGCAAATACCTCCAGCCACCCAGATATGCTAACAACCTCTGCTATAAACATATAAGAGATAAGTTTTTCAGGGAGGTTTCGTAAAAACCTCCATAAAAAGGTGTTCTCCTTGTAAGATTGGCTTGTGGTTGAGACTAAGTTTGGGCAAGTCCTTGGCAAATTTGAAGAATAAATTGTGCAAGGTGAACATAATTTCACTTGTTCACGTTCATTGGGACCACCTATATATACAATCTTATATATATATACTTTACTTTTAAGAGAAATTATGGTTTTTAACATCTCCACGCAAGACACTAATAAAGTGATTCTTACCCATAGAAGTGAAAGGGTTGATATTGGCACACTATATGTATACCATGTTCTACTATTTTTTGGACAAAGCCTTAGTTTAACACTAACCGAAAAGTCTACACTAATCAAGGGTTGTGTGGTTCTCATTACCCTCGAGATGCATTGTGTCAAACTTCAGTGTCATGGAATTCAGACAAAAATCCACCTCTTTCACTCATTGGTCACACCTACTTTCTTATATGGCTATGAGGCTTGGTGACCATACCTTCGACCAATAGATCGTAGCAAGATATAGAGGATACTTGTCTTGATGTTTTCCATGCACATTCATGCTAATATATTAGTTCCTTAAGTCATCATTCTAATGGATTTTAATACTGCTCCACTTATCTTCAATGACACTCTAGGGGAAGCCGATGGTAAACAAGCTTGGTGAAATGGTCAAATCCTAGTTTGGTCACCTTAAGGAACCATATCTATCCCTTATGTCCTTTATGTGGTGTGTAGAATGTGGGGTGGACACCCATTTCTATGCCAAATTCTCTTCGTTGCTTCGTCTAATTGATCTCGATATTCACATGCCACCTCCACACACATTCTTAGTGGGTGCTCTAGAACTTTCGAAGAGAGAGATAAATAAGGACATTTGGACTAGGATTTGCAAAGCCTACCTTCAATTCATGTGGTTAAATCTTAGAGAAATACTTTCCCCAAATCTTCATCACTATTTGAATGTAGATCTTCACTTAAGGGATGGATTCTGTTGAGGTAAAGATATGATTTATCTTACTCAAGCATTTTTGAATCCTGCCTGGCTAAGGCAAGATAGTTGGGAATATCACCTTATGTTTTATAGCCTCAAAAAGTATTTCCCAATCCACAAGTATTAATTACAAGGGCTTAGGCTGCTTTTCTCAAATGAAAAGATTGTTTGTAAAATAAGAAATTTTTTATATAATTTTCTGAAACTATACAGATTACAGAAAGTAAATGTGGAGATCAAAAGAAAAAGAAACCAAGTCACAAATACACACAAATGAGATGGAATAGAAATCGCTTTATTTCATTCCAAGAAATCAAAGTATCTTTCTCTTTAGAAAATCTCTATGAGGGGATGGACCAAAGTCAAATTTAGATATCCCCGATGAAAACCATACAAAAGGAATCTGACAAGAAGTAAAAACTGAACTTTTTTTTAAATCTAGATCAGCTTGCCATAGACTGCTGCCAACTTGACTCTGCACAATATCCTTTATCAACTATGAAATTTAATCCATAAACAGAAAAGTATACACGGACTAACAAAGATAGATCAACACCTCTAAGACAAGTATATGAATGATATGGTTCAACTTTGAACCTTGATGTCTACAATAGGACCCTGCTGTCAAAAAAGAGAATTAGGCCTTTAATGAAATCAAGAATGAATTAAAACTGAACTATCTCATGAAAAAAAATAACAAATCTTAGTATTGCTTTCTCCCTCTATTCTCCCATTGTTCTTCATTCTCATTTGGCTTTTATGCATTCCAAATCAATGGAAGTAGTTCAACTACTTCCTTTAGTTAAGTTAATTAAACTTAACTAATTCTAGTTTTGGGGAAGAAATAATAATAATAATAGTTAAGGGTCTTTATTTAATAATAACTAAGTAGGTGGGACCCCTTGTGACTCCCTTTTTTTTATTTTTTACAAAAATAAACACAATTAAATAACCATTTAAACACATGCCTCCTTGTAGCTCCCATAAATAGTTTCCAAAATTTGAAATTTAAATATCAGAAATATTTCAAATCATATCTAAAACATGTAAATATCCAAATTATCCAAAAAACAGTTTGTTGTCCAAAACTTTCTGCAGGCCACTGTCCTCAACAACTCAATCATAAACACATAAATTAAAATCCATATTTGCCACTTTGAGAGGCAACATTTTTCCTGTCACTGTTGTCCCCTTTGGATTTCCCAGAATTAGCCTTAGGTTGATTCGAACCTTGAGGCTTAATCTCACTAATAACATGGGAACAATCATACCTCAAGTGCATACGTGAGGACATTGATTTTGATGAGTCATTTGAAGGAGGTGAGGGGGAGGCAACATCTTTACCCTTGTCTTGTACATGAGGAACATCAGTTTTAAGTTGTTTGCTAGCATGAGAGGATTGAACAGGTGAATGTACAGGGGAGATTTGAGCATTACGATTTACAGTGGAGGAGGAGGAGGCAATGACAAGTTGGGCCAGCCACGATGGTGGGAGACTGTCGGATGGACAATCTCTTGCCATCCATCATTTTCAGGAACTTCTGGTTGCATGGATACATGAGGAGGCACATGAATACTAGGGATATTTACCTCTTCCCCTATTGTTTCTGCCATGACTGCCTCTACTGAAGAAACTCATCCTGTATGTAGCAATTTATTAGTAACTATCCCTTAACAAACCATACATGACATTTTGTTAATATGAAACAAGTTTTGGCTCTGAAATTGACATAAGACACATGCAATTCAATCCATAATAAAATATTTAACAATTGCCTAGTGAGCAGGGGGTGAAATAGTGTTCATGGGATATCTGGAGGGATTGTAATGAGCGAAAAAAGTGGTAGCATGACAGGGAGTAAGAACATGAGTACTGCTCAATAATTCATTAAATAACTGACTATGCAGTCAATACCAAAATATATCAGTTGCCACATATTTCTGTGCCATATATTTACCACGGCCATACATAGTGTTTAATTTATTTTATAGAACAAGGCATGTAAAAATGAAATTGGGATCGTGAGGGGGGTATAATGAACAAAAAAGTGATAGTATGAGAGGGAATAATACAGATATTGTTCATAAAAAATAAATTAAATCAAACAACAACCATAAATTTGTTTAGACCCACAATCCAATAAGAATCCACTTTAAAACCAAAATCATTTAACTGTCCATTATTTACAGACAGGATGCTTGCTGACTTCACATAAAAGACAATTCAATTGCCCATAATTCTTCAATTATATCAATCTTTACATCTTATACAATATCTATGCAACATCATATTAACATCATTGCCAATTTCAAAATAACATCATAACCATTCGAGCCACAGTCCTTAATATTCCAATGCTACACCTTTTTCCTTTTAAAACAAAATCGAAATATACACAATGATTCCAACCATCCACATCCCATATTCATTTCTTAAAATCAAATATGAACAGACCCAATATTAACCACCAACATTCGACTTCCCATCATTGTTTGACATAATTCACTGCATTAAAACTCATCATTGAGCCCAGATTCAATCACACACAGGTCTTCAACAATATAATCGACACAAATCTTGATTCGACAATAGCATTTAACCAATAACATGCAACTCTGAGATTGAGTTTTTTGAAAATAAAACATGTACAGACTTCCTTTAAAAGAATTTCCCAACAATTTATGGCACCCAAAAATGCCCAAGGAGAAACAGAAACAAGTAGAGCTCAGCAGAATCAAGTCGTGCTCGATAGAACAAAATTAAGTCATGCTCAACAAACCAGGCACACACATGTGTCTCTTTTATTCTTGACAGGACCAAGATCATGTTTAATGGACCAATCACACAAGGTGCCTTTTAAACTTTAATGGGACCATGATCATGCTAGGGTTTAACACAACAATGGAGGGAATAACAATAAAAGACCAAATGGAAAGTCCTCGGGGATGCAGATAACCTGTGGCCCCTTTCTTTTTCAAACAAATTTTATTGCAGAGAGATAATGAGAGATGGCTCAATCGAGAAAGAGTCTTTGAAAATAGAGATCACTCGTGCCCCCCTTTTTTTCTTAAAATAATTTATCACAGAGAAGCAACCACAGGTAATCAAGGAATAATCTTTGAAGAAACAGAGAGCTTATGCCCTTTCCAAATCCACCACAGATGTTTATAACTTTTGAACTCAAAATCTTGACAGTAAGGGTAACCAAACATAACAGTCAGCCACCCAACAGAGACGAGAGGAACGAACTCTTAGAATACTCTGAAGTGAATGCCTGAGGAGAATAAAACCAAGACGTGCTCAAACACAACCTGTGGCCAACCAAAACTAAACAAATTCCATTTAAAATTTTGGGTGATGCCCAAGACCCAACTGTGTCATGCTTCCCAGTAAGAGTGAAAGTGAAGTAAATTCCATACAAACAATAGCTTGGGGCTCGACCAAAGCAAAGAAATAACAATGCAACTCTCAACATTTGCATTGCAACCTGGAGGAACAAATTATAACAACGACCGAGACGAAAAGGAGTGACAGATACTTAACACCAACATTGGTTGTAAAACCCACGTAATAAAAACTCAGAGCATGTTACACAATTATCATCATTTTCGACAGAGAACTGGAGTAAAACCCCAAGCTGACCAGCCTATTTTAAACCATAACCAATGCACATGTTACACACAACAATAAAATCCATTCCTTTTCTTTAAAACTCCAACAGTCCAGAGTATTCATAGAGAAAACAATAAACACAACACTGATACACAGTCAAAACTTAAGAAAAACACAGACCTCATGCAATCCTGAGCTAAAAAATCGATTCATAACATAGAGGGACCATCATGGATGGAAAGTAAAGGAGCTATACCTAGAAAAATCGCTTGAGGGAAGAGTTGGACTGTGTTTTCCTTCCAAAAACAGAAATCGCGGAGCCTCCACAACCACCAGAGCCGAAAAACCAAATGCAACTATGGCTAGGGTGATGGGCTCGAGGGTGGTTTGGAGTGACGTGTAGTAAATGCACATCGCTTCCTCCCTCAACCCTATTCAATTCAACGTACAAGCCATCCCATGACCATAACATCAACCATTAATTTAAACAACAATCCGCTGTTATATCCATTGCATAGTGCACCACCCTAAGTCATGTCAAAACATTTAACAACAACCAAATGCTACAACATTATCATATATGCTTCAAACATAATCCTTTAATCAAGCGCATAATTCTTAGCAACTAGGTCTATCACTTTTCATTTGTCACCATTGCAATAACTTTAGGACTTATTCATAGATTTTTTTCTTTTTTTTTTGTTCAAGCTCCCATATCATATTTTGCACGAAATCATGTATAAGATCATTAATCAATGTTTAATGCATAACATAAAACATGTAACAAAATAATCCTTATATCCATAGCACTTCCATGTATTGCGAGCGATCATTAAACCTTCTAGCAATAATACATTCCTCGTACCATCTTATGTCGTCGTGACGAAATAAACCATGTTCTGAATCATCAACCATAGAAGATTGTGTTTCCAGCATTATAGCAACAAACAAAGATATAGGTGTAACACATCCATCCTAGCGCCACTAGTCCACAAGGGGGTCCCACCTACTAGTTAATTATTATTATTATAAATAAATAATAGAGCTTGGCAATCATTTGCGAGCAGTATTCATCGTTGTGATTTTAAGCGTCAATAAACTGGCGACTCCACAGGGAAATATGTTTCCAACGGATTAAGAACTCAGATTGTCTGGTTTCGTAGACCAAGTGAACATTAGATCAAGGAAATAAACATCAGAATAATTATGCAACAAGGGGAAGTGAGTGGGTTAAGGGAAAAAATGATTTGGGACTTTGGGAATAACTCATGGAAAGTGTTAAGTATGAGGGGGTTTTATCCATGTATGCATAATCATTCGATTAATCATAGTGAAAGCATTATTTAGTTCAAGGAGAAAATTTTTATGGTGTGCTCTTTTGAATCTTGGAGTGGATGGAAGAAAAGTAGAGCAGAATAGGGAATAAAACAACTATCTTATCTAACAACAGTTGAAGCAAATAACAATTTCAATGATGTCTTCAAGGTGAAACATCATGACAGTTGTGTAACCTTATTGTTATTGATTAACAATACTTTGCAGAATAGCATCGTTGTGGAAAAACTGATCCAACATTTTTATTTCTGACAAGAAAAGAGGTCAATAAAAGAAATAAACATAAAAAATGAACAACAAATAAAATCAAAGCAATAAAACAAAACTATAATACAAAAAAAATTCCATACAGCATTTAAACTTTCAAGTTGGTTCCACATAGTGTTTTAAGTGGGAATCGTTAGTGCTATAGAAAAACAATCGCTCTTCCAAGTCCTTTAGGATATAAGAGTTTGTGCCCAGGACAAAAGCGATCTTAAAAGGACCCAACCATAATTTTTGGAACTCTGAATGCCTTCCTCTATCAACATGAGTTGAATCCCACATCAAGACCTTCTCATTAACCTTAAATTTGACAACCTTTGCACTTTTATTGAAATATATTTTAACAGTTTGTTGTCTTCTCTTAATGTTATCCAAGGCAAACGTCTTGTGTTCCTCTAAAGCCAAGAGTGCATTCATTATTTGAAAGATATTGGAGGAATTTAATTCTTCAACCTGTAGCATCAACCTTAGAGACAAAAGTTCCAGCTCGGTAGGCAGAATGGCTTCTTGACCATAAACAAGCTGTAAAAGAGTGCAACCAGTGCTCACCTTGGTGGTAGTGCAATCTGCCCAAAGGGAGTAAGTGAGGAGAGTGTGCCATTGATGAGGCTTATCTTCAATGAGCCTCTTCATAATTCCAACTAGATTCTTGTTGGTAGACTCAGCTTGCCCATTTTCTTGGGGATCACAAATTGATGAGGTAAAATGTTTAACCCCCAGTTTAGCTAGAAACTGAGTCATCTTAGCAAAAATAAAAGCGAGACGGTTGTCTGTTATAATTTCCAAAGAAAGACCAAATCTGGAAAAAATATTAGTCTCAAGGAAAGAAATCGCCTGTTGATCCTGTGAATGCTTAAGTGGGACAACTTCAGTTCATTTCGTAAAATAGTCTGTGGTTGTCAAGATAAAAACTTGCCCTGGTGAAAATGGAAGATTAATAGAACCAATAAAGTCCAGACCCCGTTTTGAAAAAGGAAATTCAGGTAGGACATGTTGTAAAGGCATGGCAAAAAGACGTTCCTTCCCAATGAAATTCTAGCACTTGTCACAAGATCTTGAAAAATTATAAGAATCACAAAAGATTGAAGGCCAATAGTATCCTTTCTTGATAATTTTAAAAGTAGTAGTTTTAGCAGAAAAGTGACCTCCTACATGAATAACAGAATCTGAAGATCCATGAGTCTCTTGTAACAATTTATGTGCTTCCTCATTATTCACACATCGAAGTAACATACCATCGACAGATATCCTAAACAAGAAGTCTCCTAAAATGACATATCTGGAAGATTCAAGACGGATCCTTCTTCTTTGATGAGTATCCAAATTATCTGGGCATCTTTGGTTTTGCAAGTAATACACCATATCTTTATACCAAGGATGTTCAACTACAGGAAGGATTTGACTATCAATATAAAATAGTGTTGACAGAGAGCTATCTTGTTCATCAATTTCTTCACTTGCTTCCACATGTTGAGCTAAGTGAAGGGCTAAGTCATGTCCCTTAATGGTTTTAGAATTCATGATAGTTAAATAATGCTCCTGGATCTTGGCAAGCCAATGTTCAAGATTCCTTGAAAGATAAGTCTGTGAGAGAAAAAACTTGACAGGAGGTAAAAAGACTTTTACTAGTGTGTGTTTACCTAAGATAAAGTGGCGAAATTTTTCAACATCTTTAACAAAAGCGAAAGCATGTTTTTCAATATAAGAATATTTAAATTCATCATCTGACAAGATTTGACTCATGTAGGCTACTGGTTTCTCGTTAACTTGGTCATCACATTGCATGAGGATAGTAGAAACCGCTTCCTCTATAGCATTAGTATATATAATAAATTCTTTCTCAAAATCTGGCTTCGCCAAAATTGGTGCGAAACCGATTGCCTTCTTAATCCTTACAAAAGCATTTTCGACGTCATCAGTACAATAAAATGAGCGATCTTGCTTAAGAAGATTGTGAATTGGTTTGACCATTACAACAAAATCAGGAACAAACCTACAGACAAAGTTGATAATACCCATAAAGGCTTGAACCTCCTTTTTGGAAGTAGGAGCAGGGAGATTTAGGATAGCAGTAATCCTTTCAGGATCTATGCTTATTCCTGAATCAGAGACAATGTGTCCAAGGAGCTTTCCCTTGGTAACATCGAAGATAGACTTAGAAGGATTTAAAGAAATGTCGAATTTCCTGCATCGCATGAGAATCTTTCTAAGATGATCGAAATGATTTGATTGGTGTTTTGAATACACAGTTAAGTCATCAAGATAAATCTGAATAACTTTGTCGATCAAATCGTCAAAATTTATTTGCATAGCTCTTTGGAAAGTGGCACCTGCATTAGATAATCCAAAAGGTATACGTTCATAAGTGAAAGTGCCCTGGCGTGTAATAAAAGTGGTTTTATATTTATTTGTCCTTTTTACCTTGGTCTGATTATAACCAAAAAAATTGTCAAGTAAGGACATCATCTGTGACCTTGCAACTCGCTGCAAAATCATTTCCATATTAGGGAGAGGAAAATGGTATTTTATCCTAGCTCTATTTAATGTGTGAAAATCAATGCGTAGCCTAATATGACCAGTCATTTTTCGAATGGGAACCAAATTGGAAACCCACTCAGAATACTTAACAGGGAAAATTATCCCAGTCGTCAAGATTTTTTCCAACTCCTTTTGAATAGTTGCTTCCAGTGCAGGGTTAATGGGTCTCTGTTTTTGTCTAACCAATTTTATGTCTTCATTGATAGGAATGACATGTTGTATAAGAGCAGGATCAAAACCATGAAGATCCTCATAAGACCAAGAAAAAACATCTTGAAATTAACGAAGTAACTCAATGAACTTCAATTTTTCTTCATCAGAACATTAGGCACCTATATTAACATCCTTTGGACAATCGGGTGTTCCAATGTTCAAGGAAATGGTTTCACCCACTTTCCTTTTCGACTCCTCCTCTTTATGTTTTTTTGTGTTTCTTACATCACTCAATGAAAATTAACTTTCTAGAGGAGTCAAGCCCTTCGGAATTTTGTTATCTTCCATTGATATAATCTCCGTAGGCTTATAAGGTTCATTTTTTATGAAATCACATATGCTCTCATCACTAGGGAAGACCTTCCATGATTCTACATTGTCAAGGATATGAGGACGATACAAAGATTGAAAGGTATAATCAGGTCTTTGTGGCAGAAGTTGATGAGTAAGAGAGGATGCAAAAACAACTAACTTGTCAGTCATTGAGTTCAATTCTCTTCTAACATGAGTGATGTTGAAAGATAGCAAGTTCGAGATAAGCGCCCAAACTGTTTGGGTGTATCATTTCATTAACTTGTTTCTAGTAGAATATATCTTACATACAAGGTTTACAACAAGTTTAGAGTCTCCAAAAACTATAAGGTGACCACAACCTAAATTATAGGCATTTTTAATGCCTAATAGTAATACTTCAAATTCAGTGACGTTGTTAGTGAAATCAAACTCTATCCTATAGGAAAAGTTATGAATTTTTCCTACAGGAGAGTACAAGATAATGTCAGCTCCATTTCCTTCATTAGAGCATGAACCATCAAAGTGCATATACAACATCCCATCATCTAGGTCGATTTGTTCCAAGGTAGTGTTTTCCTCATCTACAAAGATGGAATACACTCCTAGGTCCTCCTCGATATAATTTACATTAGGTTGTGGGATGCTTTCTATATAAGGTGAAATTCTTCCCTCCCTTAGGACTATGATGTTCCTTCCATTCCGAGGAACATATAAGTGTGTCCCATCGAGTGAGAGGTATCCACCTGTCAAGGCTTTCCAGTCTCTTCCTAAGATGATTGAATAATTACTCACTGGCATGTCAATTACCTGAATATTAAGGGTTGTCTTTATTTCAAGATGCACGCACAAAACCAAGGTCACATCCTTGATTTCACCTATGGTCGATTGTTGCAAACTATTATAAGAGAGTATGCTTCTGATGTTTTCATTTGTACAAGACAAGCCTAGCTCTTCCATAATAATTTTTGACATTACGCCTGGGCCCGAACCGCCGTCAATTAGACAATAATGGGCTATTTTGTCCACAATCTTTACAGAAATGAAAAACAGGGTATTTTTTACATAGTATCTAAAATTATGTACACCTACTTTATTTACAGTTGAGTCCTCTTCATCTACCTCTTCAGAGAGATTGGCTACGGTGGAAGTTTTTCCTTCCATGAAATTTTTCAGATGCTTTTGTTGCTCAGGGACGACAACCATGTCCAGGAGGGTAGCATCGTCTTTAATATTATCCAATTGATTGAGAATGTTGTATTTGAAAGAGGGAAGAGGGTGGAGAGTTCCTTGATTGTCAGGAGTTTTAGCCACATGTACAACAACAACTGGTGAAGATGAGCTTGGGCTAGAAGAAGTACGAGGGGGATCATATTTACCTTTTGAAGCATAGGATTTATTCCTAGTGTTTATGATCATGACATCCTCTGGTTCTACGAATTCTACAACAACAATGGTAGTGTCAAGACTTTTACCAAAGATTTTATCTCTGGCACTCTTCTTTACCTCACAAGTACTTTCCTCATGGTGTTCCTTGCAAAAGTTACACCAACTGCGAGGCATGATGGCTTTAGGCTGAAAGTTGTTTTCATTAGGATTCCTAAAGGGTGGTGAAGAAGAAGATGAGGTCCCCGGGGTCAATGAAGGGACATTTCCCTTTCGCTCATATGCTATCATTCGGTTATTCATGTCGTGTACAAGTTGTAAGAGGGTCATGTCCGTTTGTTTAACTGAGTCTCCCTTGGGAAGATCTTTTCTTTCAAGTTGTTCTTCATACTCTAGATAAGTATGCAGAGCGGAACCAAGGTTATCAATGGATTTTTCTTCAAGCCTATGACGGTAGGGGGAAGGTAGAGAATTATAGTAATGCATAAAAGCAGCTTGGTTCTGAGGGAGAATAAGTTCGGGAATTTGGTTGTATAACTTGGTGAAACATAAGTTAAAAGACTTGATAGTCTCACCGTCTTTATACGCAATGTTATTGTACTC
>JASDQU010245124.1:6193-26078 GCA_032191745.1 Picea mariana
GGCGCTTATATCTACGGTCCAGCGACAGGTGCACCAATGGATGATTGATGGTGCTTTTTTAGACCCCCCCGACCGGTCTGTTTTTAATGGTTGGGGGGGGGTCCGGAATGGAGTGATTTTCTGGTGGGCCTTTTGTCTCTACGTGGCATGAATCCATTGGTCCAAACTCCCACTACTTACCATTTTCTAACATACCCTCGTCACCCCAAGACATCATTTTCCACCTTTTTCCCCTAAGGGTCACGTCTCATAACTCTGTCAGTCCAGTCCCCCTGTTCGCCCGTTACAAGTCCTCTCACCATGGTCACTCCCCAATCAACACCCACCACATCACCTGGTGGTATTCGTCATTCATTTTTACCTGCGATCTCACGCTCCAAAGGACCCGTCTGCAATTTATTACTGGTTAACTTATCCATTAGCTTGTTGATTTGTCCCCCGTGCCCAACGGGTATCCGTTTGCTCAAAACTACCTTTTCCCTTCATTCTCCCATTGCTTACTGTGTCATCTCACTAGAGAATATTTTTCCCGTCGCACCAGAGCATAGTTTCCCTGTTTTATCTCCGTTTCATTCAACCGTCCAAAACCACTGTCATCCCCACTAATGTTTGTTCGACTTGCAGGTATTTTCAAAGTGATGGCACCAAAATCAAAGAAAATAGAAGTCGAGGAAAATATTTTCCTCCCCCCTCTTGTCGACCTCGGCATGATCCATTTGGCTGACAAAGATCATTTAATCGCAGACACCAGGTGCGAATTTGACTTCACAGATTTTCATTCATGTCTCAAAGAGGTTTTATTAGATCAGAGTGATGAAATTGGGCTCTGGGAGTCCAACCTTCCTCTGTATCTTTTCCCCCAGGTCCACCATTTCCCTGAGTTCACCCTCAAGTTCTAGGCTCATTACCTCCTTGAATAGAGAGCCATAGTATCTTCATCAGGAGAAACCCTATTCTTCATCACACCAGAGGCCATTGATTAGATGATGCAGATACCAAGAACCGAATCCATCTCCCCTTTCAATCTCAAAATCATCACGGAGCTGTACTAGAAACTATCATTCCCTCAGAGAGCCCAGATTTTGGAGCTTTTCCTCCTTAAGGCTGCTCAGTTCCCCAAGACAAATCCCCCTTACCCTTATTCCCTATTCTCAGTAAAGGGAAACCAAGTCATCTCATCACTCTGTGCTCTTCTTGGGTATTTTTCTGACCAATGGGTGGATGAACCCATATTGGGTTTCTTGTCAATTTTCTCCGCGGAAGAAAGACCTACCACTCAGCTCGATTAGAGCACTTTCCTGGTGAACAATATTCATGAATAGTTTTCAAATTTCACCACAGAGGGAATGTTCCGGTATTCCTCAATACTGGCCTACATGTTCACTTTCTTTCAGGCTGATAGATTCTCCTTTTCGATGCAGAAGATGGACAAGGACGGGAGGCCGCAAGTGGTGACAGCTTGGACTTCGCTACTTAGACAAAATTCTACAGAATTCAGCTTTAAATAGTTTATCGAGCAGTTCTACCATCCAGTGGTGAGAATGCTCAGTGGTAGACCTGAACCGAGAATAAATGAGGAGATTCAGAGGATCTTACACCTATCAGACCTGGAAAAAACTGGAGATTGGTATCTTTACCAAAATCACACCGATATCAGAGTATATGGATGTGATTTGGCTCCATACAAATTTCCCAAGTATCTACCCCTGAGGATATTTGCCCTGGAATATATAAGGCAAATGATTAACTCAGATGACATACATTTTGTGTCTCTGAAAAAGAAACAACAACTTAGAATTAAAGGGAAAATAGGGTCTTTCATTTGTAATAGCCGAAGTGTCGGGGAGGAAGCAGACAGACTGTTGAAGGAAATGAATTTTTTTGTTAGTTTCATATGGCACTATGACCCATGCGGGATAATTTATGAGATGAGGGTTAAAAATAAGAATGTTCCATATATTCATACACCCAAGCCTGAGATAGAAAAGTTCGCCAATCAAACAGAATGGGAGACGAACACTCTGGTCGAGATAGAACAACAGGACCCTCCAGTCATTGTCTCACAGACTACTACATCACAGGTTCCCAAAGAGAAAAGATCCAGGAAGGATACTTCACCTTCCGTCACAGAACTCTCGGCTGAATATTTCCAATTACATACCAAAAGGCCAAAAGCCAGTCACACACCTGACATGGCTGGTGAAAAGGGAATCCAATCCAATGAAACCATGAAAGATGATCGGTCACTTCTTAGCACAAGTAGCAAGAATATCATGCCTACAATTTTTCCTAAGAAGCCCATGAGTACTCCACTAGTCGACCAGCTGAGTAAAGGAGGACCAAAATTGAGTATCTTTGAGAAGTATGACCTGATCAAAAAGAAAAACCAGATGCTGACCAACAGTACATATGCTCAATTTTGGAAACAGACTTCAACTGCACAGCACAGACTATTGTCCGCATTCGATACAGAAAAGGGTAGAATGCACATGGCTTTTCTGCAGGCACAGGTGCCAGACCTGAAATCCATCACTGGTTACAAAAGGGCAACATTTGAGTTTCATACTAGGGATGTGCATCCTGCTGATCAAATGGTTCTACACAGACAAACTGGGGAATTGATTTTCTCCATGTTGGCAAATGATTCTACTGCGGCCACTAAATTACAGGTATCTATGAGCAATGTCCAGACACAGATGAAATTAGATAAGATATCATCCTTTGCAAAGGATAACATAATTAAGATGTTGGAAGAGTTGGTCCTCAATATCGGGTATGATCCCTCAAATGTGAAAGCAGTTGAGGAGATGCTTAAAAAGAAAAATGCCTATATAGCATCTCTGAGGAAACAATTGAAACTGCCACCAACGGAAGATGCACAGGCAAAGGAGATAACTGAGATAGAAGGGGAAAAGGATTATATGCTCAGGTTGATTATGGAGAAAAATTCATAGTTGAAAGAGATGGAAGCAGAGCTGGAAAGGATATTGAAGGAGAAGGAATAATCAAAGCTTATGGAGGTCATTCCATTGAGCACAGTTCCACTCACAGGAGTAAGCACAACATCTGCAGCAGAAATTCATTCAACAACTCCACTGACAGCTCTGGAGAAGACATTAGAACTGGAAAAATCCATGGAAGAGATGTATTTGCAAGAGACAGAGATTAGCAGACTTAAAAAGGAGGTTGAGAACCTTTAGGAACTCTAGTCTTCTTACCAAGCCAGCTACTCCAAGGAGAAACAAAAATTAGACAAGCTCAAACAGGAATTGCAACAGCTTCAAAAGCAAACAGTGGCAGGCAAAACACTTGCTGAGGTCAAGGAAAATGTCTGGATGGAATCAACAAATCCATAAATGAAATATGGCCTATGGTACAAATCATGTTTGAGCAGAATGAACTAGTGCAAAGAAGCAAGCAGGCGATTGAGAAGATAAGAGGAGAATTGGGAGAGATGCCCGCAGAAGCCACTGAGATCATTAAATTTCTGAATTCAAAAACCAGAGAAGAGTTGGAGGATTTTAAAATTGAAGATAGGATAGAAACCATCCTCGAGGTCAAGAGGGTCCTGACCAAAAGAGGATTGATGCTACAACTAGAGGAAAAAGTCCAGGCTATGGACATAGGAGAGCAAGGATTTTTCATCAAAATTCAAGCTCTGCAGAAGAAAGGCCTCCTTGGTTTAAGGGTCATAAATGACAAGTTAATGACACTTTCTAACTATAAAAAGAAATTAGCCACTGTGGCTAAAGATATTTCGAAATTCTCGGGAATACAGGGCAGTATCATAGGCCAGATGTTCTTAGAAGCTTTCCAGTCAGACATTAGCATATAGCACGAGATCCAATACATTTTCATCATCAAGCTAACTTTTTCCAAGTATACAGAGATGGATGAAGTATACCGAAGATTGCTCAAAGTCAGCATTCCCAGTAACCTTTGATGGGAAGAGTTATGTAATCTGATCGAGTAGAAAATGAGGTGTCCAAGCCCAGTCATCTATCCAATCAGACGAGGTTGTGCAGAGGACTCACCAACAATTTACCCCAGAAATCAGCATGAAGTTTCAACACATCATCAAACAGTTCTTGAATTTTTGTATCTTGTTGAGTTAGTAAGATAAATTTAGAACTGCCACGTCTTGATCTTTAATGACAGGATCGTATGTAATTTTTGATTATAAATACTTCAAACTTTGAAGTTTCGAGGGTTTATATTTACGCCCTGTAAGCTAGAAAGACTGTAATTTTTATCAAGAGATCTCCCAGTAATACAAAGAGACGTTTCACAGGATTCTCGTGTGTTATTCATTGGTGATGTTTTCTTTTCTATGTTAAATGTTTTTCTCTCTCACTTTTCATATTGTTTTTTAATCTCATCTTTTAAAGTAGCACATGTTGCAGGATTTATCTTTGTATACCCTGTTTCCGGCTTTGAAAGATCTTAATGTTTATCTTTCTGATATTACAGTGAAGAAATTCTTAAATGCTTCTTTACTTTAATTGATTTTCTCGTCTTTTATGCTGTTCATCACTTTAGTGCTAAAGAATCCAATGAATGCATTATCTTGCCCTGTGAAAAGAATCTTTTAATTTCTGTTTAGATTTCTATCTTTATAATACAGACCCCATAGCCCAACGGAGGCGTAAAAATGTTTTCAGCCAACTTAACAAAAACAAAACAAACCATTCAATCTTATTTTATTTAACTAGCCTAATATATCAAAGTCAAAACATAGCTAAATCATACAGAGAGATCCCTCTCTGAAACTGGTAGGGCTAGATTCCAGTTTCAAAGTGGTTGGATAAAGTTACCTCTTGTAAATTTCTTCTACTTTGACAACCTCTGGGAATTTACAGAGCATTAACATAGTGGCGACCATACTGGGGAAGAAAAAACGTTCAACCCCACATTTTCTTCTTCCCTAGAAGAATTTTTTTTTTCTAAAAAAATTCTAAATCCGAGAAAGAAATAATGTTCTGAGGTTGTTAAATTCTTGTACATATTAATTTCAGATTCATAAAAATAAAAATAAAAATATATAAAAATTTAAAAATCTGGCTCCTAAAAGAGTTTATGCTCGATCCCACCCAGACCCACAACCTGCGATAGCAACTGATAATCCAAAAAAGTTACTCATAAAGAAGACCATTGTAGAATGTCCAGGGAGCCATAGTCCCCTTCACAGGTCCCCTTCTCTTCCAGAGGAACTTGTTGCCCTGCAAGATCTTGACTTTGACACCCTTTTTGAACAAAGCCTGTTTAGAATGAAATCTGATAGCTTTGTGACTTAAACCGTTTTAGATCCAACCATCCTGCAACCCCGGACCCCTGAAATACTATCTCCTACTGCAAAACCTCAAACCGCTCACTTTGTGGCAGCTAGTCCCTCATCCTCCTCATTTCCTGCCACTGCCCCACCTATCATTCAGGTTTTTGTACCAACCCCTCCACCTATCATGGCAGCTAGGTATGCTCCCTTGGTGTTGGTTGCACATTTACATGACATGCCCCAGGACTATCAAATGAGACTCTCACAGTTTGATGGTACAGGGCCCTTGAACACACAACAACACGTTGTTAAAATGAATGACTATTTTGACTTGCAGGAAGTTGATGAAGCATATGTTCAAATGAGAATTTTTGCGTAGAGTCTGACTGGGGATGTTAAGAAATGGTACAAAGGATTACGTGCTGCTTCAGTGGTTGACCTTACAATGTTTCAAAGAAGTTTTCTGGATAGATGGGAGGTAAATAAAAATCCTCTCCAGATCTTGTCAGAATACGAAAACATTAGAAGGAATCAAGGAGAGACAGTACAAGACTATTGCACCTGCTTCAAAAATATGTACAATGTGATTCCAGTTGATATTAAACCCCCACAAGGTTTGGCACTGATAAAATTCCTTGACGGTTTCAACGCTGATATGTCGTATCAATTAAGGGAAAGAATCTCCACCACCCTGGAGAACATGCAGAAAAGTGCGATAAGTGTAGAGGCCAACCTTTTGGCTAAAAGGGCACGATAGAGGATGGAAAGGAGAGTCACGATTAAAGAGGAACCTTCCACATCTTCTTCTGATTCCAAGCTAGATTCCTTAGCTAGAGCAGTGGAGAGGATGATGGAGAGACTTACTGTAACTGAAAGAAATCCTCCTAGAGAAAACCAACCTGCTCCACAAATTTGGAATACTAACTTCAGAAGAAATCCTCCTCAAATTAGGCAGAGAGATCCTAGGGATCAAAGAGAACAGGGGGGGTCCTGATCAACAGATCAGATCTCCCCTACAGGAAAATTATGCCGACGAGGGTGAGGAGGTAATCGAAGAATTAGAACACACACACATAAACCTCATGGGCATTCATGATAATGAAGCCATTTTCCTTACTCAGGAAGATCAAGAACTTTTCCTTCTTTCTCAAACGGAGGTGAGTGAGGAAGCCGAAGAGACCGAACAACAGGAATTTGAAAACGCCATTATGGAGGTACACAGGTAGTACAATCTGCGAAGTAAAAAGACAGATGAAAATTCCCCAAAAAAGGTAACCAAAATGAAGGAAACAGTCGAAACCAAGAAATCTATTGAACCTTCTACCAAGAAGATCCCTGAGAAAGGTAATGCTGAAACTATAGAAAAATGAAACGCTACCATTTTACAAAGATCAACGCAGACTGAGGGTTCATCAACAAATCGACCAAGTACATCTGCTTAGAAAACTATGGTGGACAGATTAGAATTGCTGAGCCAAAGCAGAGCACCTACTCCTTTCAGCCTCGAAGGGGAATTAGCCAAAGTGAAAATTCCCATTCCCCTTTCTGAGTTGATGAATAAGGATTCTTACCAATTGTAGGTGATCAAAGAGCTGAGCATTGAGCCTTATATAGGCATGAAGGCCTTAATCGTTGGATCGACGAATCTTTCGGACACGATAAATCTTACCGATGATCAACCTGAACTCCTATTTGGCCCTAAAGTTGATGGTCAGACTGACACTGGTGCTTTCACTCCTTTTTACATTAGCCTTAATATACACGACCTGATTCTGCACAATGCTATGTTAGATTCGGGTGCTTCCCATAACCTGATGCCTAAAGAGGTGATGAAAAAACTAGGACTCGAGGTCACTAGACCTTACAAGGATTTACACTCTTTTGATTCCAGCAAAGTCCGATGTATCGGGTTGATCAAGGACTTATGTATCACCCTAGTTCAGATTCCAGTAAAAAGCGTGGTTATGGATGTGGTAATCGTGGACATTCCCCTGAAATATGGTATGTTGCTGTCCAGGTCTTGGGGGGCCAAGTTGAAAGGCACATTGCAGTTGGATATGTCATATGACACCATCCCAGTATTCGGACAACACAGAAGACTGTACAGAGAGACACTGATGAAATATATGGTCAACAACATGGTACACACATAAACCTCATGGGCATTCACGATAATGAAGCCATTTTCCTTACTCAGGAAGAGTAAGAACTTTTCTTTCTTTCTCAAATAGAGGTGAGTGAGGAAGACGAAGAGACTGAACAATAGGCATTCAAAGATTCCATTATGGAGGTACACAGGCAGTACAATCTATGAAGTAAAAAGACAGATGAAAATTCCCCCAAAAAAGTAACCGAAACGAAGAAAACAATCGAAACTAAGAAAGCTCCTGAACCTTCTACCAAGAAGATCCCCGAGAAAGGTAATGATGAAACTCCAGCAAAACGAAACCCTACCATTTTACAAAGATCAACGCAGACTGAGGGTTCATCAACCAATCGACCAAGTACTTCTGCTCAGAAAACTATGGTGGACAGATCAAAATTGCTGAGCCAAAGCAGAGCACCTACTCCTTTCAGCCTCGAAGGGGAATTATCCAAAGTGAAAATTCCCATTCCCCTTTTTGAGTTGATGAGTAAGGATGCTTACCAATCGTAGGTGATCAAATCACTGAGCATTTAGCCTAATATAGGCATGAATGCCTTAATCGTTGGACCAACGAATCATTCAGACACGATAAATCTTACCGATGATCAACCTAAACTCCTGTTTGGCCCTAAAGTTGATGGTTAGACTAACACTGGTGTTGTCGCTCCTTTTCACATCAGCCTTAATATACATGACCTGATTCTGCACAATTCTATGTTAGATTCGGGTGCTTCCCATAACTTGATGCCTAAAGGGGTGATTAAAAAACTGGGACTCGAGGTCACCAGACCTTACAAGGATTTACACTCTTTTGATTCCAGCAAAGTCCGATGTATCGGGTTGATCAAGGACTTATGTATCACCCTAGTTCAGATTCCATCAAAAAGCATGGTTATGGATGTGGTAGTCGCGGACATTCCCCCGAAATATGGTATGTTGCTGTCCAGGTCTTGGGGGGCCAAGTTGAAAGGCACGTTGCAGTTGGACATGTCATATGCCACCATCCCAGTATTCAGACAACAGAGAAGACTATACATAGAGACGTTGATGAAATATATGGTTAGCAATCAGGAAAAGCCCCATAACTATCCTCTATACTCTACTCACATCGATCTAGATTCCTTCATCCTGTATAACAATGACGATATGGGAGAACAAATCGCTCAGCTAGAAGAAGATACTTTTGACCCAAACGAAGGCCAAGAAATCACTGAGGCAAAAGGGAAGAAACTCATAATAAGTGAACAATTGCCAGCAGATTTCTGGAGCATGGACTTCGACGGAGCTGTAAGCAAAGAAGGAGCTGGAGCAGGAGTTTGGTTGCACAATCACAAATCCAGGTATTCGGAAAACCATTCTTACAAACTTAATTTTCAATGCACTAACAACATAGTCGAGTCCGAAGCTTTGATGCTCAGCCTGAAACTACTAAAGAAGGTTGGTGCCAAACAAATCATGGTAAGAGGCGATTCTGAATTAATTATCAAACAAATTAAAGGTGAGTATGCAACAAAACATCCCAGGATTAGAGCTTATAGAAATGTTGTTTTAGACGCCCTTCAATGTTTCACTGAAGTTGATTTGCAGGTGATGCCTAGGAGACATAACATTTTAGCAGATGGATTAGCTACATCAGCAGCTACATGCAAAATACCTTTTTGTTCCACTCGCCCATACACAGTGAAGGTGAAGTGTCGACCAACTGTCTCGGACAACATCAGATACTGGCAGGTATTTGGGAACGATGATCAAATTGAAGATTTTCTACAATGTAAAAATGATTTCGAGTGTACAAACATCGACTTAGAAAATGACGATAAAAATGTGAATAAATCTATTTTTGGAAATGATAGTGTAAATAAAATAGATTCAAAAGAGTTAGGTGAAGATGAGATAGAGTCTGATGTTTTGCATTTAAAGAGTAATATTTTTCCTAGGGGTTTAGTTACGTTAGAAGACTTATCTGATTTTAATGATGTAGCTAAAAAGCCTAAAATTGAAGCCAGTGGGAAAGAGGTTGAAGACGTTAACATAGGGACAGAAGAGAAAACCAGGATAGTAAAACTTTCCAAATCCTTACCTCTTGAGAAAAAACTCAAATACATTGAACTTTTCAAAGAATATGCGGACGTGTTTGCTGGGGGATATGAAGATTTAAAATCTTACGACACGAGCATCATACAACATAGGATCTCAATAAAAGAAGATCAAAAACCTTTCAGACAAAAACTTAGGAGAATCAATCCCAAGTTACTCCCCCTAATAGAAAAAGAAATTAAAAATATGTATGATGCTAAAATCATAGTTCCCTTATGATTTTCCAAATGGGTTTCAAATCTGGTTCGAACCCGAAAGAAAACTGGAGAAATCAGGCTTTGCATTGATTTTCGAAAGCTGAACAAGGTTTCCCTAAAAGAAAACTACCCATTACCAAAAATGGACCACATATTACAAAAGGTAGTTGGATCCAACCGAATCTCCTTACTGGATGGTTTCTCAGGCTATAACCAGGTTCTCGTTCACCCAGATGACCAAGAGAAAACAACCTTCATAACACCTTGGGGCACCTTCATGTACGTGAAAATGCCTTTCGAGTTGATGAATGTTGGGGCCACTTTCCAAAGAGTGATGGACATCACTTTTGTGGAAGAACTTGGTATATTTATTGTCATTTATTTGGATGACGTAACTGTTTATTCCCAATCCAATGATGAGCACTTACAAAATCTCAGACGAGTGTTTGAGAAATGCAGGAAATTTGGGATTTCTATAAATCCTAAGAAAAGCCTTTTCAAATTAGAGGAAGGAAAACTGTTGGGGCACATAATCTCTAAGGACAGAGTTAAAATTGACCCCAGCAAAATAGAATCCATTTAGAAACTGGAACACCCAAGAAATATCAAAGAGTTACAATCTTTCATTGGAAAACTAAACTTTCTGAGAAGATTCATACCTAACCTAGCTGAGCTTCTTAGAAACATCACTAACATGTTAAAAAAGGACACAAAAATAAAACGGGACTCTGAATCCAAGCAGTCTTTTGAACAAGTTAAACATGCACTCACACAGGCTCCAGTCTTGATTAGTCCTGACTTCACCAAGGATTTTTACCTTTTCTCTTTCGCTTCTGAACATACCATCACAGTAGTATTACTACAGAAAAATAATGAAGGGTATGAACAAACCATATCCTTTTTCAGTAAATCTTTAAGAGATGCTGCTTTGAATTATAAAATAATGGAGAAACAAGCTTTTGCCCTGGTAAAATCCATAAAGGATTTTAGAGTGTATATTCTCCATTCCCACACCATCGCATACATTCCGAACGCAGTAGTAAAGGACATTTTAACCCAGGACAATCCAAACGGCAGAAGAGGAAAATGGATTGCTATCATTCTAGAGTATGACATAGAGATAAGCCTACTAAACTGATTAAAGGTCAAGGTTTAGCAAAGTTAATGGCTGAATCCAATTTCCATGCTCTTGATATTAACTTCTTACCTGCAGTAGATGAACAGGGAGAGCAGGCGACTCCAAGCGTGAAAGAGGTATTTCTGAACTCTCCATGGTATGAAAACCTGATATTTGTTTTGCATAACTTACAAGCTCCCCCTGGTCTGGCCAAAACTAAAGCTAGATTTTTGAAATTGAAAGCATTAAAATTTTTCATGCTAGAAGGCAATCTATATTGGAAGGATCCTGGAGGTATTTTGTTAAATTCTCTGTTAAAGGATGAAGATGACAAAGTATTGCAGGATTTTCATGCAGGAGACTGTGGTGGTCATCTGAGCTGGAAGACCAAAGCTAACAAAATTCTCAAAGCTGGGTTCTATTGGCCTACACTATTCACTGATGTGCATCAGAAAGTGACTTCATGTCATAAATGTTAGGTGTTCGAGGGCAAAAGGAAACTCCTTCCTTTGCCCCTGAAACCAATCTCTGTTGAAGCTCCTTTCCAACAATGGGGATTAGACTTTATCGGAGAAATACATCCTCCCTCTTCGGGCCAACACAATTGGATTCTTACTGCTACGGACTACTTCACAAAATGGATCGAAGCTGTACCAAGTAGGCAAGCTATTGATTATGTCATTGTTAAATTTCTAGAAAATAATATCTTGTCTCGTTTTGGGTGTCCAAGGAAAACTATAACTGACAATGCAGCTGCTTTTCAATCCAAGAAGCTCATAGATTTTTGCAACCAGTATCATATCAGTTTGGGACATTCCACATCTTATTACCCTCAGGGAAATGTGCTAGCGGAGTCATCCAATAAAACCTTGGTGACCATTATTAAGAAGATGTTGCAAAAAAACAAAAAGTCATGGCATAACAAGCTGGCTTTCGCACTGTGGGCCGATAGACTGACCACCAAGAGGTCAATTGGTATGTCTCCATATCAGTTGGTCTATGGCACTGAAGCAGTTTTTCCTACCTCCTTAGGGGTTCCTGTCATGAAACTGCTGCAAGAGATGCAAGCCAAACCGAATGACTCCCAAAGAAGGATAAACCAGATGATACACTTGTAGCAGTCCATAGAAGAAGTAAACAACAAAACTCAGGTTGTTCAGGAGAGCATTAAAAAGATATTTGAAAAAAGAACTAAAGAGGATGACTTTGAGCTAGGTGACTTGTTTATGAGATGGGATGCCCGAAATGAAGATAAGGGGAAGCATGGAAAATTTGACAGTTTATGGAAGGGACCTTACATAATTCATGCATTTAGAGGAAATAATGCTTTCCTACTCAACAACAACGATGGGACCAATCTGCCAGGATGACCTGTGAATGGAAGAATGTTGAAGCACTACTCACCTCCTCAGTAGGGACCTTGAGTCACACCTTTCCATCGTATAAATCATTTTATAGTTCTTACAAGTTTTTGAGTGAATAATTTTGATCAGATAGTTGAAGACTGCAGAGAAGGCCCTAAGCCACTGGACATTGTCATCAAAATTTCAAAAATAAAACAAATCAAAAAACAAAGGAAACAATGGAGAAAGTTTTTCAGAACATCAGAAGACATGATTCTTGGCACTTCACAAGGAGAGTACCATCCCCAGGTGGAGCCACTGTTATAACCCTATAATTTATAGGATTAACTGGTGACTGCAAATTTTATCTTTTTATTGTTTTGGTTGTCAAATGATTTTTCATTCTGCAAATAATTTGAGAAAAAAGGAAAATAAAAGAAAAAGAAAAAAGAAAAGAAAAAGAAAAAGAAAAAGAAAAAGAAAAAGAAAAAGAAAAAGAAAAAGAATAAAAGAGGGCATAAAAGAAACTAGATAGAGCCCCATGCAATAACAAAGATTTGGTCCATACAGTTTAAGCATGGCCAAGTCCTTTAAATTGATGTTGATAGGAGTAGTGAATAATCTTGGCTAAACTGTTTAATCTTAGCCAAATGAATTAGGTTAGCTAGTGAATAAATTTGACCAACTTGCCTAAACTTGGTCAAATAACCCTAGGGTAGAGTAATTTCTTAGTCCAATAGTTTAATCTGGGCTAAATGTCATAGGTAATTAGGTTAGAGCACATGGTAGTTTGCTTTATCTCAATAAAAGAAGCATTATGATCGATGTTGAACCATATATTTTATGTTTTAAAGGTTTGATGTCTAAACCCCCATGGTGATAAAAACAGAGAAAAGCTTGGGCGAATCCACATAATGCACTTATGCTAAGTTTTGGAGCAAATATGACTTTGTGCTCATAGAGTAAAGAAAATGCATAGATGAACAATTGAGATGTTGGCACTGAGATCTACGGTTGACAAAATTTTTCGGATTCCCCCCGACCATTCTCCATTTAACGACAGGGGGGTGTGGAATCATGTATAAAGAAGGTGCACATCTGAACGACTGAGGCGTCAGTGCATAGATCTACGGTTGAGATTGAATTCCGGACCCCCCCGACCATTCTGCTTTTAATGGTGGGGGGGGGTCCAAAATGTTGGTTAAACATCACGCTCAGATCTACGATCCAGTGATAGGCACACCAAGGGACGACTGTCGGTGCTTTTCGGACCCCCTTGACTAGTCTGTTTTTAATGGTGGGGAGGGGGTCCAGAATGGAGTGATTTTTTGGCAGGCCTTTTGTCTCTACATGGCAGGAATCCATTGGTCCAAACTCCCACTGCTTACCATTTTATGACATACCCCCGTCACCCCATGACATCATTTTCCACCTTTTTCCCCTAAGGGTCACATCTCATAGCTCTGTCAGTCCATTCACCCTATTCTCCCATTAACATTCCTCTCACCATGGTCACACCCTAATCAACACTCGCCACGTCACCTGGTCGTATTCGTCATTCATTGTTACCTTCCATCTCACGCTCTAAAGGACCCGTTGGCAATTTATTACTGGCTAAATTATCTGTTAGCTTGCTGATCTGTCCCCCGCGCCCAATGGGTATCCATTTGCTCAAAACTAAATTTTCCCTTCATTCTTCCATTGCTTATTGTGTCATCTCACCAGAGAATATTTTTCCCATCGTACCAGAGCATAGTTTCCCTGTTTTATCTATTTTTTAGTCAATCATCCAAAACCACTATCATCCCCACTAATGTTTGTTTGACTTGTAGGTATTTTCACAGTGAGGGTGCGAAAATCAAAGAAGACAGAAGCCGAGGAAAATCTTTTCCTCCCGCCTCTTGTCGACCTCGACAGGATCCATTTAGCCGACAAAGATCATTTAATCGTAGACACTTGGTGCAAATTTGACTTCGCGGATTTGTAGTCATGGCTCAAAGAAGTTTTCTTAGATCAAAGTGATGAAATTGGGCTCTGGAAGTCCAACCTTCCTCGGTATCTTTTCCCCCAGGTCCACCATTTCCCTCAGTTCACCCTCAACTGACAAGCTCATTACCTCCCCGACCAGAGAGCCATAGTATCTTCATTAGGAGAAACCCTGTTCTTCATCACACCAGAGGCCATTGATCAGATGATGCAGATACCAAGAATCGAATCCATCTCCCCTTTCAATCTAGAAATCATCACGGAGCTGTACCATAAACTATCATTCCCTCAAAGAGCCCAGATTTTGGATCTTTTCCTCCCTTAGGCTGCTCAGTTCCCCAAGAAAAATCCCCCTTACCCTTATTCCCTATTCTCAGTAAAGGGAAACCAAGTCATCTCATCGCTCTGTGCTCTGCTTGGGTATTTTTCCAACCAATGAGTGGATGAACCCATATTGGGTTTCTTGTCAATTTTCTCCGCGGAAGAAAGACCTACCACTCAGTTTGATTATAGCACTTTCCTGGCGAACAATATTCATGAACAATTTTCAAATTTTGCCACAGAGGGCATGTTCCGGTATTCCTCAATACTGGCCTACATATTCACTTTCTTTAAGGTGAACAGATTCTCCTTTTCGATGCAGAAGATGGACAAGGATGGCAGGCCGCAAGCGGTAACAGCTTGGACTTTGCTACTCAAACAAAACTCTACAAAATTCAGCTTCAAACAGTTTATCGAGAAATTATACCATCTAGTGGTGAGCATGCTCAGTGGCAGACCTGAACTGAGAATAAATGAGGAGATTCAGAGGATGTTACATCTCTCAGACTTGGCAAAAGCTGGAGATTGGTATCTTTACCAAAATCACACTGAGATTAGAGTATATGGATGCGAGTTGGCTCCATACAAATTTCCCAAGTATCTACCGTGAGGATATTTTCCCTGGAATATATAAGGCAAACGATTAACTCAGATGACATACATTTTGTGTCTCTGAAAAATAAACAACAACATAGAATTAAAGGGAAAATGGGTCTTTCATTTGTAATAGCCGAAGTGCCGGGGAGGAAGCAGACAGACTGTTAAAGGAAGTGAAGTTTTTTGTTAGTTTCATATGGCACTATGACCCATGTGGGATAATTTTTGAGATGAGGGTTAAAAATAAGAATGTTCCATATATTCATACACCCAAGCCTAAGATAGAAAAGTTCGCCAATCAAATAGAATAGGAGCCAAACACTCTAGTCGAGATAGAATAGCAGGACCCTCCAGTCATCGTCTCACAGACTACTACACCACAGGTTCCCAAAGAGAAAATATCCAGGAAGGATACTTCACCTTTCATCACAGAAGTCTCAGCTGAAGATTTCCTATTACATACCAAAAGGCCAAAAGGCAGTCACACACCTGACACGGCTAGTGAAAAGGGAATCCAATCCACTGAAACCATGAAAGATGATCGGTCACTTCTTTGCACAAGTAGCAAGCAGATCATGCCTACAGTTTTTCCTAATAAGCCCACGAGTACTCCACTAGTCGACCAACCAAGTAAAGGAGGACCAAAATTGAGTATCTTTGAGAAGTATGACCTGATCAAAAAGAAAAACCAGACGCTGACCAACAGTACATATCCTCAATTTTGGAAATAGACTTCAACTGCACAGCACAGTCTGTTGTCCACATTCGATACAGAAAAGGGTAGAATGCACATGGATTTTCTATAGGAACAGGTGCCGGACCCGAAAGCCATCACTGATTACAAAAGGGCAACATTCGAGTTTCATACTAGGGATGTGCATCCTGCTGATCAAATGGATCTGCACAGGAAAACTGGGGAAATTATTTTCTCCACGTTGGCAAATGATTCTACTGTGGCCACTAAATTACAGGTATCTCTGAGCAATGTCAAGACACAACTAAAATTAGAAAAGATATCATCCTTTGCAAAGGATAACAAAATTAAGATGTTGGAAGAGTTGGTCCTCAAGATCGGGTATGATCCCTCAAATGTTAAAAAACTTGAGGAAATGCTTAAAAAGAAAAACACCGATATAGAATCTTTGAGGAAACAATTGAAACTGCCACCAACGAAAGATGCATAGGAAAAGGAGATAGCTGAGATAGAAGGGGAAAAGGATGAGATGCTCAGGTTGATTATGGAGCAGAATGCACAGTTGAAAGAGATGGAAGTAGAATTGGAAAGGATATTGAAGGTGAAGGAACAATCAAAGTCTATGGAGGTCATTCCATTGAGCACAGTTCCACTCACAGGAGTAAGCACAACATCTGCAATAGAAATTCCTTCAACAACTCCACTGACAGCTCTGGAGAAGACAATAGAACTGGAAAAATACATGGAAGAGATGAATTTGCAAGAGACAGAGATTAGAAGACTTAAAAAGGAGGTTGAGAACCTTCAGGAACTAAAGTCTTCTTACCAAGCCAGCTACTCCAAGGAGAAACAAACATCAGACAAGCTCAAACATGAATTGCAACAGCTTCAAAAGCAAACAGTAGCAGGCAAAACACTTGCTGAGGTCAAGGAAAATGTCTGGATGGATATCACCAAATCCATAAATGAAATATGGCCTATGGTACAAATCATGTTCGAGCAGAACGAACTGGTGCAAAGAAGCAAGCAAGCGATTGAGAAGATAAGGGGAGAGTTGGGAGAGATGCCCGCAAAAGCCACTGAGATCATTAAATTCTTGAATTCAAAAACCAGAGAAGATTTAGAGGATTTGAAAATTTAAGATAGGACATAAACCATCCTTGAGGTCAAGAGGGTCCTGACCAAAATAGGATTGATGCTACAACTGGAGGAAAAGGTCCAGGCTATGGACATAGGAGTGCAAATATTTTTCAGCAAAATTGAAGCTTTGCAGAAGAAAGGCCTCCCTGGTTTAAGGGTCATAAATGACAAGTTAATGACACTTTCTGACTATAAAAAGAAATTAGCCACCGTGGCTAAAGATAGTTCGAAATTCTAGGGAATACAGGGAAGTATCACAGGCAAGGCATTCTTAGAAGCTTTCCAGTCAGACATCAACATATAGCACGAGATCCATTACATTTTCATCATGAAGCCAACTTTTTCCAAGTATACAGAGATGGATGAAGTATACCGAAGATTGCTCAAAGTCAGCGTTCCCAGTAATCTTTGATGGGAAGAGTTATGCAATCTAATCGAGTAGAAAATGAGGTGTCCAAGCCCAGTCAGCTATCCAATCAGACGAGGTCATGCAGAGGACTCATCGATGGTTTACCCCAAAAATCAGCATGAAGTTTCAACACATCATCAAACAGTTCCTGAATTTTTGTATCTTGTTGAGTTAGTAAGCTAAATTTAGAACTGCCATGTCCTGATCTTTAATGACAAGATCGTATGTAATTTTTTATTATAAATACTTCAAACTTTGAATTTTCGAGGGTTGATATTTACGCCCTGTAAGCTAGAAAGACTGCAATTTTTATCAAGAGATCTCCCAGTAATACAAAGAGACGTTTCACAGGATTCTCGCGTGTTATTCATTGGTGATGTTTTCTTTTCTATGTTAAATGTTTTTCTCTCTCAGTTGTCATATTGTTTTTTAATCTCATCTTTTAAAGTAGCACATGTTGCAGGATTTATCTTTGTATACCCTGTTTCTAGCTTTGAAAGATCTTAATGTTTATCTTTCTGATATTACAGTGAAGAAATTCTTAAATGCTTCTTTATTTTAATTGATTTTCTTGTCTTTTCTGCTATTCATCACTTTACTGCTAAAGAATCCAATGAATGCATTATCTTGCCTTGTGAAAAGAATCTTTTAATTTATGTTTATATTTCTATATTTATAATACAGACCCCATAGCCCAACGGAGGCGTAAAAACCTTTTCAACCAACTTAACAAAAAAAAACCAAACCATTCAATCTTATTTTATTTAACTAGCCTAATATCTCAAAGTCAAAACATAGCTAAATCATACAGAGAGATCCCTCTCTGAAACTGGTAGGGATAGATTCCAGTTTCAAAGTGGTTGGATAAAGTTACCTCTTGTAAATTTATTCTACTCTGACAACCTCTGGGAATTTACAGAGCGTTAACATAGTGGCGACCATACTGGGGAAGAACAAACATTCAACCCCGCATTTTCTTTTTCCCAAGAAGAATTTTTTTTTTCTAAAAAAAATTATAAATCTGAGAAAAAAATAATGTGCAGAGGTTGTTAAATGCTTGTACATATTAATTTCAGATTCATAAAAATAAAAATATATAAAAATTAGAAAATTTGGCTCCGAAAAGAGCTTATACTCGATCCCACCCAGACTCGAAACCTATGATAGCAACTAATAATCTAGAAAAGTTACTAAGAAAGAAGACCATTGCAGAAGGTTTAGGGAGCCATAGTCCCCTTCACAGGTCCCCTTCTCTTCCAGAGGAACTTGTTGCCCTGCAAGATCTCGACCTTGCCACCCTTTTTGAACAAAGCCTATTTAGAACGAAATATGATAGCTTTGTGACTAAAACCGTTTTAGATCCAACCATCCTGCAACCCCGGACCCCTGAAATACTATCTCCTATTGCAAAACCTCAAACCGCTCACTCTATGGCCACTAGTCCCTCATCCTCCTCATTTCTTGCCACCGCCCCACCTATCATTCAGGTTGTTGTACCACCCCCTCCGCTTATCATGGCAACCATATATGCTCCCTTGGTGTTGGTTGCACCTTTACATGACATGCCCTAGGACTATCAAATGAGACTCCCACAGTTTGATGGTACAAGGCCCTTGAACGCACAACAACACGTTGATAAAATGATTGACTATTTTGACTTGCAGGAAGTTGATGAAGCAGTCGTTGAAATGAGACTTTTTTCACAGAGTCTGACTGGGGACGTTAAGAAATGGTACAAAGGCTTAAGTGCTGCTTCAGTGGTTGAACTTACAATGTTTCAAAGAAGTTTTCTGGACAGTTGGGAGGTAAATAAAAATCCTCTCTAGATCTTGTCAGAATATGAAAACATCAGAAGGAATCAAGGAGAGACAGTACAAGACTACTGCACCCACTTCAACAATCTGTACAATGCGATTCTAGTTGATTTTAAACCCCCACAAGGTTTGGCACTGATAAAATTCCCTGATGGTTTCGACGCTGATATGTCGTATCAATTAAGGGAAAGAAACTCCACCACCCTGGAGGACATGAAGAAAAGCACGATTAGTGTTGAGGCCAACCTTTTGGCTAAAAGGGCATGGCAGAGGACAGAAAGGAGAGTCACGATTAAAGATGAACCTTCCACATCTTCTTCTGATGCCAAGCTAGATTCCTTAGCTATAGAAGTGGAGAGGATGATGGAGAGACTTACTCTAACTGAAAGAAATCCTCCTAGAGAAAATCAACCTGCTCCACAAATTCAGAATCCTAACTTCAGAAGAAATCCTCCTCAAATCAGGTAGAGAGATCCTACGGATCAAAGAGAATAGAGGGGTCCTGATCAACATATCATACCACCCCTATAGAAAAATTATGCCGACGAGGGTGAGGAGGTAATCGAATAATTAGAAGACACACACATAAACCTCATGGGCATTCATGATAATGAAGCCATTTTCCTTACTCAGGAAGAGCAAGAAATTTTCCTTCTTTCTCAAACGGAGGTGAGTGAGGAAGTCGAAGAGACCGAACAATAGGCATTTGAAAATTCCATTATGGAGGTACACAAGCAGTACAATCTGTGAAG
>JASDQU010245124.1:31978-69884 GCA_032191745.1 Picea mariana
ACGGTCTGTTTTTAATGTTGGGGAGGGGGTCCAGAATGGAGTGATTTTTTGGCGGGCCTTTTGTCTCTATGTGCTAGGAATCCATTGGTCCAGACTCCCACCGCTTACCATTTTTTGACATACCCCCGTCACCCCATGACATCATTTTCCACCTTTTTCCCCTAAGGGTCACGTCTCATAACTCTGTCAGTCCATTCCCCCTATTTTCCCGTTACAAGTCCTCTCACCATGGTCACTCCCCAATCAACACCCGCCACGTCACTTGGTCATATTTGTCATTCATTGTTACCTGCCATCTCACGCTCCAAAGGAACTGTTGGCAATTTATTACTAGCTAACTTGTCCATTATCTTTCTGATCTCTCTCCCGTGCCCAATGGGTATCCGTTTGCTCAAAACTACCTTTTCCCTTCATTCTCCCATTTATTACTGTGTCATCTCACCAGAGAATATTTTTCCCGTCACACCAAAGCATAGTTTCCCCGTTTTATCTCCATTTCAATCAACCATCCAAAACCACTGTCATCCCCACTAACGCTTGTTTGACTTGTAGGTATTTTCATAGTGATGGCACCAAAATCAAAGAAAACAGAAGCCGAGGAAATTTTTTTCCTCCCACCTCCTGTCAACCTCGACAGGATCCATTTGGCCGACAAAGATCATTTAATCGCAGACAACAGGTGCGAATTTGACTTTGTGGATTTGCAGTCATGGCTCAAAGAGGTTTTCTTAGATCAGAGTGATGAAATTGGGCTCTGGGAGTCCAACCTTCTTTTGTATCTTTTCCCCCAGGTCCACCATTTCCCTGAGTTCACCCTCAAGTGACAGGCTCATTACCTCCCTGACTAGAGAGCCATAGTATCTTCATTAGGAGAAACCCTATTCTTCATCACACCAGAGGCCATTGATCAGATGATGTAGATACCAAGAATCGAATCTGTCTCCCCTTTCAATCTTGAAATCATCATGGAGCTATACCAGAAAATATCATTCCCTCAGAGAGCCCAAATTTTTGAGCTTTTCCTCCCTCAGGTTTCTCAGTTCCCCAAGACAAATCCCCCTTACCCTTATTCCCTGTTCTCAGTAAAGGGAAACCAAGTCATCTCATCGCTCTGTGCTCTGCTTGGGTATTTTTTTGACCACTGGGTGGACGGACCCATATTGGGTTTCTTGTCAATTTTCTCCGCAAAAGAAAGACCTACCACTCAGTTCGATTATAACACTTTCCTGGCGAACAGTATTCATGAACAGTTTTCAAATTTCTCCACAGAGGGCATGTTCCAGTATTCCTCAATACTGGCCTACATGTTCACTTTCTTTCAGGTGGACAGATTCTCCTTTTCTATGCAGAATATGGACAAGGATGGGAGGCCACAAGAGGTAACAGCTTGGACTTTGCTACTCAGACAAAATTTTACAGAATTCAGCTTCAAACAGTTTATCGAGCAATTCTACCATCCAGTGGTGAGCATGCTTAGTGGCAGACCCAAACCAAGAATAAATGAGGAGATTCAGAGGATCCTACACCTCTCAGACCTGGCAAAAACTGGAGATTGGTATCTTTAACCAAATCACACCGAGATCAGAGTATATGGATGCGAGTTGGCTCCATACAAATTGCCCAAGTATCTACCTGTGAGGATATTTTCCCTGGAATATATAAGGCAAATGATTGACTCAAATGACATACATTTTGTGTCTCTGAAAAAGAAACAACAGCCTAGAATTAAAGGGAAAATAGGGTCTTTCATTTGTAATAGCTGAAGTGCCGAGGAGGAAGCAGACAGATTGTTAAAGGAAATGAAATTTTTTGTTAGTTTTATATGGCACTATGACCCATGCGGGATAACTTTTGAGATGAGGGTTAAAAATAAGAATGTTCCATATATTCATACACCCAAGCCTGAGATAGAAAAGTTCACCAATCAAACAGAATGGGAGCTGAACACTCTGGTCGAGATAGAACAACAGGACCCTCCGGTCATCGTCTCACAGAATACTACACCACAGGTTCCCAAAGAGAAATATCCAGGAAGGATGCTTCATCTTCCGTCACAGAAGTCTCGGCTGAAGATTTCCAATTACATACCAAAAGGCCAAAAGCCAGTCACACACCTAACACGGCTGGTGAAAAGGGAATCTAATCCACTGAAACCATGAAATATGATCGGTCACTTCTTAGCACAAGCAACAAGCAGATCATGCTTACAGTTTTTTCTAAGAAGCCCACGAGTACTCCACTAGTCGACCGACCGAGTAAAGGAGGACCAAAATTGAGTATCTTTGAGAAGTATGACCTGATCAAAAATAAAAACTAGACGCTGACCAACAGTACATATGCTCAATTTTGGAAACAGACTTCAACTGCACAGCACAAACTGTTGTCCGCATTCGATACAGAAAAGGGTAGAATGCACATGGCTTTTCTGCATGCACAGGTTCCGGACCCTAAAGCCATCACTTATTGCAAAAGGGCAACATTCGAGTTTCATACTAGGGATGTGCATCCTGCTGATCAAATGGATCTGCACAGGAAAATTGGGGAAATGATTTTCTCCATGTTGGCAAATGCTTCTACTGCGGCCACTAAATTACAGGTATCTCTGAGTAATGTCTAGACACAACTACAACTAGAAAAGATATCATCCTTTGCAAAGGATAACAGAATTAAGACGTTGGAAGAGTTGGTCCTCAAGATCGGGTATGATCCCTCAAATGTGAAAGCAGTTGAGGAGATGCTTAAAAAGAAAAACACCGATATAGCATCTCCGAGGAAACAATTGAAACTTCCACCAATGGAAGATGCACAAGCAAAGGAGATAGCTGAGACATAAGGGGAAAAGGATGAGATGCTCAGGTTGACTATGGAGCAGAATGCACAGTTGAAAGAGATGGAAGCAGAACTGGAAACGATATTGAAGGAGAAGGAACAATCAAAGCCTATGGAGGTCATTCCATTGAGCACAGTTCCACTCACAGGAGTAAGTACAACATCTTTAGTAGAAATTCCTTCAACAACTCCACTGACAGCTCTAGAGAAGACAGTAGAACTGACAAAATCCATGGAAGAGATGAATTTTCAAGAGACAGAGATTATCAGACTTAAAAAGGAGGTTGAGAACCTTTAGAAACTCAAGTCTTCTTACCAAGCTAGCTACTCCAAGGAGAAACAAACATCAGACAAGCTCAAACAGGAATTGCAACAACTTCAAAAGCAAACAGTGGCAGGAAAAACACTTGCTGAGGTCAGGGAAAATGTCTAGATGGATATCACCAAATCCATAAATGAAATATGGCCTATGGTACAAATCATGTTCGAGCAGAATGAACTGGTGCAAAGAAGCAAGCAGGCGATTGAGAAGATAAGAGGAGAATTGGGAGAGATGCCCGCAGAAGCCATTGAGATCATTAAATTTCTGAATTCAAAAACCAGAGAAGAGTTAGAGGATTTGAAAATTGAAGATAGGACATAAACCATCCTCAAGGTCAAGAGGGTCCTGACCAAAAGAAGATTGATGCTACAACTGGAGGAGAAGGTCCAGGCTATGGACATAGGAGTGCAAATATTTTTCAGCAAAATTGAAGCTCTGCAGAAGAAAGGCCTCCCTGGTTTAAGGGTCATAAATGACAAGTTAATGACGCTTTCTGACTTTAAAAAGAAATTAGCCACCATGGCTAAATACAGTTCGAAATTTTTGGGAATACAGGTCAGTATCACAGGCAAGGATTTCTTAGAAGCTTTCCAGTCAGACATCAGCATACAACACGATATCCAGTACATTTTCAACATCAAGCCAACTTTTTCCAAGTATACAGAGATGGATGAAGTATACCGAAGATTGCTCAAAGTCAGTGTTCCTAGTAACCTTCGATGGGAAGGGTTATGCAATCTGATCGAGTAGAAAATGAGGTGTCCAAGCCCAGTCAACTATCCAATCAGACGAGATCATGGAGAGGACTCACCAATGATTTACCCCAGAAATCAGCATGAAGTTTCAACACATCATCAAACAGTTCCTAAATTTTTGTATCTTGTTGAGTTAGTAAGCTAAATTTAGAACTGCCATGTCCTGATCTTTAATGACAGGATCGTATGTAATTTTTGATTATAAATACTTCAAACTTTGAAGTTTCGAGGGTTGATATTTACGCCCTGTAAGTTAGAAAGCCTGTAATTTTTATCAAGAGATCTCCCAGTAATACAAAGAGACGTTTCACAAGATTTTCGTGTGTTATTCATTGGTGATGTTTTCTTTTCTATGTTAAATGTTTTTCTCTCTCAGTTGTCATATTGTTTTTTAATCTCAACTTTTAAAGTAGTGCATGTTGCAAGATTTATCTTTGTATACCCTATTTCTGGCTTTGAAATATCTTAATGTTTATCTTTCTGATATTACAGTGAGGAAATTCTTAAATGCTTCTTTACCTTAATTGATTTTCTCGTCTTTTCTGCTATTCATCACTTTACTGCTAAAGGATCCAATGAATGCATTATCTTGCCCTGTGAAAAGAATCTTTTAATTTATGTTTAGATTTCTATCTTTATAATACAGACCCCATAGCCCAACGGAGGCGTAAAAACCTTTTCAGCCAACTTAACAAAAACAAAACAAACCATTCAATCTTATTTTATTTAACTAGCCTTATATCTCAAAGTTAAAACATAGCTAAATCATACAGAGAGATCCCTCTCTGAAACTAGTAGGGATAGATTCCAGTTTCAAAGTGGTTGGATAAATTTACCTCTTGTAAATTTTTTCTACTCTGACAACCTCTAGGAATTTATAGAGCGTTAACATGACCTAACATAGATTGAGATAAGTACATGTTAAGGGGGAGTGTTGGAATTATTAACTCATATGTTTCTTATAGATTAATGTGTGATACTTGATCTAATAATAAGGTTTTGGTTGGTACTGCATTGGTCATTGTGAGGTATGTTTTATCCATCCATGATTAGTTTTAATATAAGTTTTAGGAAGTTGTTAGATCTTGTTGGACATGAGAAATTTTCTCCAACTAGTTGGCTCCTATTTTGGTATGTGGTTGAAATATCCTCTCAAAATATTTTTAATCCTAAGATAGCTTGTTTATCTTAAGATAAATATTGATGTATAAATATGTAGCATTGTTTGATGTCAATCTCTCATTACAGTTTTGGTGTGTAAACAATGTCTACTCCCCCATTTCTCTACAATTTCCTCATTCAACATGTCTGTTGGTGAAATTATATTCATAATATATTACCAAACATAAATTATCGACCGAGATTCGTAATCAGTAGAGTTGATGCACCATATGTGTCGATAACAGATAGGTTCCTATGTCTGATGAGTATATCTTAATCAAGAAACAATTAATAACATAACACTATGTTTTAGAATATCTGAATGCTTCACACAACTTCAAACTCAGAAGATAAAACTGATAACAAAACTCTCAAAGAAACACTCAATTGGAAAGGCTCTTGCTTAGATGACAAGTCTGTTCATTAGAGGCTCATGAAATGGAGAGATGAACTTAGATCTTGCTTCTTGTAGCATTTGAAACAACAATCAACAATCCACTTTATTCACCCTTAGAAAGAAATCAATCATAACCTTATCAATGCCAATCAAATCTTCTTCAATACATGAGATAGTCAATATGATTGAAATACTTCACTACATGGAGCATGAAAGTGAGAGATGAAGTCTTATGGTTCCTGTACCTACTAAGAGAAACACAATCATAAACTCAAAACAATAACAATTTCATACTTAACAATTCCACACATCTATCCAAATCTTGTTAACTAAACATCAATATGCAAAAATGGAAATAGAATCATCTACTCTGTTCAATGTACAACCATTCAATCACACTAATTCAAAATCAAACAAATCTGTACTGTACTCAGAAAATTTTATGCATTAAAATCATTTGCAACACACAACTATTAAATGTTCACACTCACACAATCACACAAAGACATGTACAAGGAGGTTTACCTCGGTTGGGGCGGTGGGCCCTTGCCGAAACAACAAGGTACCTCTAAAGAGATTGCAGACTAAAACACTTTACTCATTCCCACGAATTGCACAAAACAACATTTGCATTCCTTCAATTGATTGATTGAATCAACAGTTCAACATTTCATTCAACATAACAATGTGTATCATTCTCTCAAGAACCAATATTACAACATAATAACTCCCCCCCACTCAGACCTATGAGGTCTTATTTATACATAAAATCCATGGAGGAATGGATGAATCCGAATCCCCAAACTAAGAAAACAATTTTCACAATTTTGGGATAAATGCCACAAATTTGTGTTTTTTTATAAATTTGGGCATATTCAAGTTAGGGCTCCACCCATATCTCCCAAACCAATTCTAATTTTGAAAAAATCTCACGTTTTACTCAATTTTCCATATTCTAAACAAAACCCATATCTTCGAATTTCTATATCTGATACCATATGCACGCAAATCGAGGCACAAGTTGGCACTTGGAGATTTTTGCTAATTTTGGAAGAATCATTCCCCCTGAGATGGAGGTCCACACGTGCGAGATGGGTGAATTCTGACACATGTGTCCGCATTTAAACATCATTCTGGACAAAACCCATGTTCTCGATTTTCGTTTAGAAGCATTCCAAATTCTGAATTATGTATAGTACCAGAAAGTTGTAGACATGGTTTTAGTACCAGATCAACACAGTCACAACCATGAGTACTAGATCATGTGCAAAGGCAGTACCAGATCAGGTGCAATACTGGTACCGGATGCAGTGATGAATGTGTTGGTACTGGATGTAATGCCGTGCAAGTATCAAAATAGGTGGAACCTTTGTACCAGAATAGGTGGAGCCTTGGTACCAGAATAGACTGGGTACTGAAATAGGTGGAGCCTTGGTACCGAAATAGAGTGGGTACCGGAATAGGTGGAACCTTGGTACTGGAATAGAGTGGGTACCGGAATAGGTGGAGCCTTGGTACTGGAATAGACTGGGTACCAGATTGCACCATAGTTGCAGTACCAGACCACACTATAGTTGTAGTACCAGAATAGTGAGGTACCAAATCAAGCTGCTTAAAAGTCAAAGTGATTATGATCATACATAATCAAACATTTAATTGAATTAACTCAAGAAAACTAAACAAATCATGCCTTAATCATGAGTTACCTTTCTATACATATGGACAAGGTCATCAAGTGTATTTGTGGAGGAAACAATCAATTATATACACATAACATAGGTAAAATAGGCTCAGATAGAGGGTAATATAGGGTAATAAAGGTGTCAAAATGGAGACTCAACAATGTCCATATTTTAATAATGAGCTAGAGAAACACTATTCATATGGTATAAACGATCTCCTCATTTCACACATAGACAATATATTTTATAATTTTAACATGCCCAGGTTTCCATACAAGGATTTAGAAGGAGGAAACATATACATGCAATCAACATCATTAGATACCAAAATAATATTGTACCTTACACCAAGTAAATTTGGGTCTAAAATGAGCCTCCTAAGGAAAATAGTGAAACAGTAAAAGCATGCCACATCATATTATGTTAGGGGTGTTATCTAGTGAAGATTAATATATATTGTCTCATTAATAATAATTTCCAAGTAAATTAGATTAGTGTAGAGTTAAGAGATAAAAACGAATAATAATAATAATTTTTTTTTAAATTATTGTGCATATTATAAATGATTTAGTGTCAAAATATTTAAATTTAAATTAGATTTTATTTAGAATAATTCATAATTGATCAAATATACTATTAATTTTTTTATGTACTTATAGTTAAATAATATAATTATAACAATAGCAATAGATTTTTTGGATATAACCGTGTGAGGGTTTTTTAAACGTCCAACGTTTCGGGTGGACACTCCACCCATCATTAGGGACAAAAGAAGTTGATATGATTGGAAAAGAGTCTTGAGGGTAGTTTATATAGAAGGCGCTAGACCATTAGATGTTAGTGAGAAAGAAAGATAAGCAGATAGAAAATGTAAAAATATTAAAATATTAATGACTTAATAAAATAAAATAATTTAGTTGTAAAGATAATTGATAAAGGAAAAAAATGGCCAAGGTAAAATAATAGTCGTTGAGATTAGGGTTGGGAAAGAAGAATAGAGAAAATGATAATATAGTAGAAATAATTTGGGTTGAAAAGAGACAACGTATAGATGGAAAAAATCAGAAATATAAAACTCCAAGTAGTTAGGGAGAAAAACATTAAAAGACAAAATTAATAAAGAAAGTCATTGTGATAAAGGTAAAAAAGGGGGAAATCAGGAAGGAAAAAAGAGTTTTTAATAATTTAAGAAATCAATAATTTAAAGGAGAAATAAAATTGGGGAGAAATAAATTCAATAGAAAGGGAGAATTTGAAAAAAGGGGTTATGGAACCGAATGAGTTGATGTGGGAGAAATGAATTAATTAAGAAGTTAGAAAAAGGTTAGAAAAACAAGAAATATATAGCGAAAAGGGGCCAACATAGTGGGAAGGTGATGAAGTCCAGGAGAATGATAATTGAGGGACAAAGACAAATTTGAATAAAAAATTTAAGGCAAAGGATGATTGAAGTGAAATTTTTTTGTAGGAAGGATAAGATAAAAAGTAAAGGACATGAATATATAGGAGGGGTGAGATGAGAATGTAGAAAAAAACAAGAGGATTTCTTTAAAATGGAGACTAAGGGAAAGAAATTGGGATAACAAAAGAAGGTTGACCTATGAAACAAAGGAAGGGGAAACAAAAGGAGGAGAGGGGGGGCGAGGGAGAGTATATGAGGGGAAGGATGAGGGATCAACTTAGATGAGGTAAAGGGGGGAAGAACAATAAAAAAGAGGGAAGGAGCTTAATGGTCAAGGTGGTGAATGGTGGGCTTCGAAGATTGGCTAAGCTTGTAGCTATCCTCACGATTAAAGTTATTGGGATGTTTTTCAGTTTCAAGGGATTCCCTAATGAGATAGGAAGAGTTATGAGAGGAAGAAGATAATATTTTTGTTTGGTCAAAGAAAATGAGGTGCTTAGAATTGTAAGATTGTTCGGCGATAACTGATTTGGAGGTTCAGTTAAGAGTGGTATCAAAGATATGCTCTTTAAGCCTATCTTTAAAATTCTACCAGTTTGACCTATGTAAGACTTCCCACAAGAACAAGGAATTTGGTAAACACCTGGGCCAAGCATCGAGTCAGATTTATCTTTAGATGTTCGAAGAAGTTGTTTAAGGTTTTTGTGAGGTTTGAACCTCGTTTTGATATTTTAATTAACCAGGAGTTTTGCAATGTGATCTGTGGTTCCCTGGATGTAAGGAAGAGATAGGATAGCTTGAGGGGGGTATGTTATAAGCCTAATTTGCACCCAGCCTACATCCTTGGCCTCTTTCCCTACTATTTTCCATTTTCTTGAGCCAAGGTCTTCTAAAAAGCCCTCTTTTTTGAGCCACACGTGCCCTGGCCTTATACAGCCCGCGTATGCACACATTCATATGCCTGCATGCCTTCTACAACCCGCGTATATTGACAAAAGCATGAACAATGGAAAGTTGCAGATGGGAAACAGAGTTTCGGGAAATCGCTAAAACCGTTTGACTGCCCATGACCCGTCATTCAACCCGATAACTACCTATAAAAGAAGGGGTATAAGTCCCATTTAAAAGAAGAAGAAGAGGAGTATAGAAACTCTGCCCAAATTTATCCCCCCTTTGCTCCAATTTCTTTCAATTGTATTGTGAGGTTGAGTTGTTGGTGCATTGTGAAGAGGAGCCCAGGACCAGGTTCGAGGAGCAGTGTCGGCCACATATTGCAAAGTTTACTCTTGTGAAGATTAATACAAAAAGGAATACTTTTTCATCCCACCATATTATGTGTTCAAATTGTGTATTTATTTTATGATATTGTCACATCTAACCCAACAATTAGTATATGAAATGCATGTTTGTAGCTCTCTATTTGTCCATGTGTGAATGTTGGTCAACTTTGGGAGGAGGCTTGCAGTCAAGGAGCGAGTGAAAGCGAAGAGATCGACATCAAACGAAGGATTCAAGGTAGAGTTACCTAATCCTGTTTGCACCTTTGTATTGCATGAATGTGGGGTTTTGTGTTGGGAGAATAGGAAAAAGTAGAGGCCTTTAAATGGTCATTTTCTGCATGCATGATTAGAGCCCTTAAATGCTAAGTCTGTAAGCGGGATTTCCCACTCACATCAGAATTGACGACCATACTGGGGAGTCTCTATGGTTCTTTGGGGATTTTTTATTGGGTATTTTGAAATTGGTTTTACTTCCTTTTTTGAGTTTCTGCAAGAAGTATGAGTGTTCAGGGGTTCTGGTTCTCAATACCAGTCTTCCTTTCTCTACTTACCAGACTATTTCTTTTCTATTTTTGAGAGTCTTAAGAGGCATATGTGCCCTGTAGTGGGACAACACGCGTATGCATGCGCCCTGCCTTTAGTCAGCCCACGTATGTATGCCCGCTGATGAAGTGCTAGCTATGTGTCTGAGAACCCAACAAATCCTTCTTAGGAAGAGGCAATCATCCTCTCCCTTGCAGAAGTGATCCTTCTCAGGGATCTTCTAGCTCCTTCTAGGTCTCTGATTGAATAGTCCATAGTCAGGTAAAAACCTCAGAATTAGCTTTGTTTCACTATATTTTTCTTGCCTCTTTGCGTCAAAGTAAGTTTTTTTTCCACCTTTAAGGGGTTCTGGTTTTCAATACTAGTACTCCCTGCCTAAGCTTAGTTGTTTGTCTTCCTTTTTTGAGGAAAAACAAAAGCACACATGACCTGTAGTGGGCTTGAATGCATGCATATGCACCCTGCCCTTGGACAACCCACGTGCATACGCTGGCCGTTGAAGTGACAGTCGCGTGTCTGTCTAGAAAATGTTTTGAAGAGGCAGTCATCCTCTTTCCTGTCAAGAGTCATTTTTTTCAGGGATTTTCTTGTCTGATTATAGTCTTTGTCATAGCAGTTTAAGCCTAGGTTGGACTCCAACATAGCTTGCTTTTTCATTAAAACATTTCTTCTGTTTCTTAGCTTTTTAAACTTATTTTTAGCTTGAAATTTTAAGAAAAATGAGTTGCATTTAAAAAAAATTTTCCCCCTCATGGCCGGGGGGGCCATGAATCGTGCATTCATTAGTTTATTTTAGAATATTTTGTTATTTATTCTTTGATTGGAAGAAAATATATAAAAAAAACTTAGTTTGTTAAATCTCTTTCTTTCCTGGCATTTTCTTTGCATTGTTATTTGAAAAAGAAAAATAAATTAGCATAGTGTTGTGTTTTCTTCTAATTTTAAAAGCATTTCAAAAAGAAAAAAATAAGAAATATAATCATTCTTTTCCAGTGTTCATATAAGTTTCATAATTTTTTCACAAGAGTCTTAACAACATCAGTTGCACTACCGTACCCTTTTTGAGTAAATCAAGCCAGCAAAATGAATGCTAATTAAAATTTACTAGACTTTATGTTTGTAGGGTCCATAAACTAGATTAGGCTAGAGCCTTGATTTAGGTTGGAGAGAAAAATCTTCAAGGCTATAAAACAAACATATGAGTCCGTGCTAAGGAGTGTAAAAGTCCAGTAATGTGGAAATTATCTGGGACCCCCCTCTAACACAAGGGCTAAACACGAGGTCGCGTGCGGAAAGGTAGCGGAGATAACCCCTCCAAAGCCAGACCAAGCATAGTGGGGAACGTATATAGAGGACTTGTCTTGGGATTCCGTTGATCACATTTTCCACGGAGCTTCGCGGGTCTCGAATTCGTTAGAGGTCCTCAGTCGTCTTCTGGAACACTTGATTTCGATACCCTTGATAGGTTTTGGGCTTGATACCCTTCTCATTGCTGTCCACTCGACTGTTGACTGTACCTGTCTGGTGATTGTTCACGAGCTGACAACCTAGTTGCCTTTATTTTAGGGACTTACACAGGTGACCGCGGGGGTATACCGTAGTACCTAGGGCAGACATCGGGCCATGCTTTGTAGAGTATAACTGGAGGATGCTTCTGTATTCGAGTTGCACTTGCACCAGTAAGTTGCTCTAGTGTTGGCTGGTGTAACTATTCTTCCTACTAGTTAGTCATTTGCTTGATTTTCCTTTAGGAACTTTTAGTCTGTGCTCTTTGCTCCCTAGTTTTTCATAGTGAGTTAGTCAGTCATTTCTTTGGGTCTCTGACCTAGGGTGGTAGATCTCCCACTCCATCGATTGTGAGGACGTTTTGGTCTTCCACTTAGAAATGTGGAGATGCCTCTTTATAGGCGTTGTTTTTATACCACTAGTTTTCCAGAGTCAGTGTGTGAGACTTTTACAGACTTGAACGATCCCACAAGGGGAGAACTTGTGCATAAGATCTTCATGGATGAAGTTCCCGATGATACCAACCAAGGATCCCCTTTACAAGGGGATTCTTGTGATTTTCCTTTCTTTGAAAATGTTGGTGTCCCTTTGATGGCCACTTTGTACATTCCCGGGTTGAATGTGGGACTACTGGTTTGGTTGGATACCATTCCAAATGTCCCAAATTCTCTTGATGCTTCTCAGTTAAGCACCTTAATTCATGGGCACCCTGTTGATGTTTCTTCATCAGCAAAGTCTTCTCCTCCTCCTTCTCCCACCTCTCGTGAAACTACAGTTACTAGTAACCAAAAGTCTAAACGAAATAGAAAGAGGAAGAATAGGAAGAATAAATCACCAACCACTGCGAGTCATGTTGGAGATAGGTCGACAACCTCTGCAAGTCACATTGAGGACCAGCACCTAGCCTCTGCAAGCTATGCTGGGGGCATGCACCTAGCCTCTGCAAGTCATGCTGGGGAAAAAATTCCAGTCACTGCTAGTCATACTGGTAATAGGTCTGTATCCTCTGCAAGTCATGTTATCGACCCACCACTAACCTCCGCAAGTCATGTTGGAGATGTGCAATCAACCACTGCTGGTCATGCTGGGGGCATTAATTCTGATGAGAAACCTAGATGGATAGGACGTAAACCTAAGTTCCCTTGTAATCTTTGCAAGGGAGATCACCTTACTCATATGTGCCCTAGCATTCCAAAGGTACAAAGATTATGGTCCCTGTCTGCAAGCTCTTCTGATTCTGAGTCTTCTGAGGTTTCCTCACAGTCTATTCAGCCATTGGTTGAGAAAGTGGTCATGCTGATGCAATCATCGGCTGATCCCACTCCTCTTTTGGGGGGTGAGGGGCCTTTAGACCATGTAGTCTCACAATCTATTCAGCCATTGGTTGAGAAAGTGGTCATGCCGATGCATTCATCGGCTAATCCCACTCCTCTTTTGGGGGGTGAGGTGCCTTTAGACCATGTAGTCTCTCAGCATATTCGACCATTGGTTGAGAAAGTGATCATGCCAATGTAGTCATCGGCTGATCCCACTCCTCTTTTGGCAGGTGAGGTGCCTTTAGACCATGTAGTCCCACAGCCTATTCAACCATTGGTTGCGAAATTGGTCATTTCGATGCAGTCATCGGATGATTCCACTCTTCTTTTGGGGAGTGACATGTCTACTGACTATGTTTTTATCATTTCTGGTTCAATGCTTTCAGAACAAGGGGGCATTCTTCTCTTTTCGAGCACACCCCCTCCAAGCCCTAGGATAGTTTCCTTTGATTGGAATGACCTTGTTGAGCCTCATCTTCCTTCTTCCACACCTTTTCAAATAAGGGTTGAAGTTAATTCAACAAACATTTATCGATGTATTGTGGATGAAGGAGCATCTACAAGTATTTTATCCTCCTTGGTTTGGAAAGTCTTGGGATCTCCTGAGCTTGTGTCTAATTCACATGAGCTATTGGCTTTTGACAGACGTCCTAGTGAATATTTGGGGATTCTTCCTCAGTTTACCATCTCATTAGGTGGGAAGACTATCCTTGTCAATGTTATAGTGGTGCAAGGCCCTTAGATTTCAATATGCTTCTCGGGCATGATTATGTATATGCTATGAATGCTGTGGTGTCTACGCTCTTTCGGGTTATGCATTTCCCTCACAATGGAAGCATTGTCACTATCAACCAACTGGAATCTGATAATCACCATCCCAATTCAGCGTTAGTTTAGGATGCCCCTTTATATGTTCCTAGTGTTCGTGTAGACTCCACTCCGCCATGGGTTAATTATGTGGCATCTTATCCTCAATGTTTAATTGCTTCTGAGCAGGAACCTATGCAATCATGTTTTCCTTCTTGAGACTTGGAATTAGCAATTGATCCGTTGGTTTATCCAATGGGGGCATGGGATACCTTGCTTCCCCCTCTTGGTCCAAGTAGGATTGAGTATCCTTTCGAGTCTGATCTCGTTGTTTGTAGATCCTCAAGCCCTCTTGCTTGTGATTCTTCGCTAATAGACTCTGCCAGTCCTGTCCAGAACCTCCATCGTCATATGGAGTATGGTCAGTTTACTTCACCCTTTGGCACTGTCGACCCTCGTTTGCGTGATATCTCAAATTTTGAATTTCCTTCAGAAGAGGCCATCCTTGAAGCCATGACTATAGTTTTTATACCAAGGGAAGACTTACACCGTGGTTTGTGTTTTCTTTCCTTTTGGGAGACTTTCCAAGTTGACTATCGAAGAGACTCTTGGTTTGAGCCTAGCAACGGGATCTACCTGAACCAGTTTCATACATGAGTCGTAGCCCCCACGGGTCTTCTTTTAATCCCTTTTCAGACCCTTTAAAACATGAAAAGATTGTCGAGTGATCTTGTTGTCTTTCACGCTCGTTAAACTGAAATTTGAAGGCACGTCTATTCGACGGTAGTTTACCCCTTTTTCGGTCCGGATGGTCAACAGTACGAACAAAGGTATACTCTAGGAACTTCAGTTCTCTAGAAGAGTATCCTCAGGTATAATTTTTCCCCTTTTTTCAGGCTTGAGGGACTAAATTTACAAAAAAGGCACCCCCACAGAGTCCATAGTTAAGCTCTTTTCAGAATCCCTAAAATTGAAAAGATCGCTGAGTGACCTTGTTTCTTCACACTCGTTAAAATGGACAAGAAGAACAACCTTTACGGAGTCCATAGTTAAGCTCTTTTCAGACTCCCTAAAAATGAAAAGATTGTTGAGTGATCTTGTCTTTATCACACTCGTTAAAATGATTTTGAATAGACGTCTTTTCGGTGCTAATTTACCCCTTTTTCGAACCGACTAGACTATTTTCGAAAAAGGTACCCCAGTGGAGTCTTCTTTTACACTTTTTCACACTCTCTAAAAATGAAAAACTGTCCGAGCTTACCTTCTCTGAGATCGTTAAACTTACATTGAAGGACATTACCATTGTGTGTCTTATTAACCACATTCACATACCCGCGTCTTTGGCCTAATGACTTGCTCCATGTTGCTCTCAATTGAACCATCTGAAGCATGCCTTATACGCAAGCCCTGTAGCACTTTGCCTCTGTGTCTTGACACCTCTGGCCCATGGAGGTTTTTTCTGAGAGACCCATTTTTGCATATGTCCCTTTGCTCTGAGCATCAATGTGTTCCTTGCGCCTGGCACTAGTATGATTGAGACACTCGTTCCTCCTTTGTAACGTAAAATTATTTTATTCCTTTTTCAAAATATTTTCAAAAAATATTGAAAAAGGACAAAAAAAAATCAAATATACCCCAAAAAGAGGAAGGGAAAAGTATTTTCTTTTTGTTGGTAGCACAATGAGTCGCCCTTGGACAAAGCACATATTTCCATTTGTTTGTCAAAGATCTGGGATATAGTATGAACTTAGGAAGCTATTCTCATAGAGCCATGTCCTCCTTCGTTTGGTTATTCCTCCGAACATATGGAGAGTTGGCGTTGCCTCCTGCATCGTCAACTTATGTCAATATCATATTGCCCGAGTCTCATCATTTGTCGTGCTACTGTCCAAGGGAAGTTATTACCAAGATCGTGTCAGTCTTTCTGCAGTTTTTCTCTTGTCCTCATGCCCAACCATCCTAAAACACCAATCAAAATCCTTGTTTAAAATCAATGAAGTTCTCTGCCTTATCACCGAGATCCTCTTGTCTATTCACGACGAGCTACCGAAGACCTCTGGGTAAAGAATTCGTACACTCACATTACACTCTTACCCAAGTTTTGAAGATCTTTAAGTTGTTGCTTGAGCTCTGAAAACATCATCTCTATCCATCAAACGACACTTAGCTTCTTGAAGATGGATACTATACATGTATATCTTTTGATTTTGAGATGTAGATCCGCTGTGTATTGCTCGTGGCTACACTTTATATAGTTCTATGACATGGATCTGCAGTGTATTTGATTAGCAACCATGATTTTAGTATTTTATCCCATGCATGGGTATGCCTGCCTCGGAGAGACAAAATTTTATTTTGCAGATGGAAGCTCCAGAATACTAGTCCCTGGGCTCACTCACTTGGAAAATTGATGAAGATTGGTAAAGTATTTCGGCCATCAGATTCTCTTTTGACCTCACACTTTAGGGGGCATCTGTTATAAGCCTAATTTTCACCCAGCCTGCATACCTGGCCTCTGGCCCTACTATTTTCCATTTTCTTGAGCCAAGATCTTCTAAAAATCCCTCTTTTTTGAGCCACATGCATCCTGGCCTTATACGGCCCACGTATGCACACATCCATATGCCTGCAGGCCTTCTACAACCCGTGTATACTGACAAAAGCATGAAAAATGGAAAGTTGCAGACGAGAAACAAAGTTTCAGGAAATTGCTAAAACCGTTTGATTGCCTATGGCTCGTTATTCAACCGGATAACTACCTATAAAAGAAGGGGTAGGAGTCCCATTTAAAAGAAGAAGAAGAAGAGTATAGAAACTCTGCCCAAATTTATCCCCCCATTGCTCCAATTTCCTACAATTGTATTGTGAGGTTGAGTAGTTGGTGCATTGTGAAGAGGAGCCCAAGACCAGGTTCGAGGAGCAGTGCCGGCCACATATTGTAAAGTTTACTCTTGTGAAGATTGATACAAAAAGGAATACTTTTTTTGTCCCACCATATTATGTGTTCATATTATGTATTTATTTTATGATATTGTCACATCTAACCCAACAATTAGTATATGAAATGCATGTTTGCATCTCTCTGTTTGTCCATGTGTGAATGCAAGTCATCTTTGGGAGGAGGCTTGCAGTCAAGGAGCAAGTGAAAGCGAAGGGATCGACATCAAACGAAGGATTCAAGGTAGAGTTACCTAATCTTGTTTGCACCTTTGTATTGCATGAATGTGGGGTTTTGTGTTGGGAGAATAGGAAAAAGTAGAGGCCTTTAAATGGTCATTTTATGCATACATGATTAGAGCCCTTAAATGCTAAGTCCGTAAGTGGGATTTCCCACTCACATCAAGGTAGAAGTTTTTGGTTTAAGGTTACTATATGTGTGGAAGGTTCAGTTGATTTTAGCGATGGAGTATCCATTCGAGAGAAGGGCTTTGGTTAAATGGGATTTTTCTTCGGTGAGGAATTGGGGGGAAGAAATGCGAAGGGCGCGAGTAAGCAAGGTTTTTAACACAACCGGTTTTTGAGTAGGGCGATGGTGGGATTTGGCATTGAGGTACCTTTCTATGTGAGTTTTCTTCTTGTAGACCTAGTGAGTGAGGGAGCCATCAGGAAGACGAGAGATGAGAACATCTAAAAATGGAAGGGAGTTGTCCTTTTGGGTTTCCATAGTGAATATGATGTGCGGGAAAAGGCTATTGAGATGGTTGAGGAAGGAGAATAGGTTTGTGGGTCCATGTGTCTAGATGAAAAACGTGTCATCTACAAATCGGTACCAACATTTGGGTTTGATATGGAAGTTTCTTAAGGATGAATCCTCAAAGTGCTCCATAAATATGTTAGCCACCACTGGGGATAAGGAGGACCCCATGGTTGTACCTTCAATTTTTTAGCTATCGCCGAACATTCTTACAATTCTAAGCACATCATTGGATTTAACCAAACAAAAATCTTAGCTTCTGCCCCTCATTACTCTTCTTGTCTCATTAGGGAAGCCCTTTAAATTGAAAAATATCCCAATAACTTTAATCATGAGGATTGATACACGCTTAGCCAATCTTGGAAGCCCACCATTCACCACCTTTACCATTAAGCTCCTTCCCTCTTTTTTCTTTTTCTTCCCCGCTTTACCTTATCTAAGCTGATCCCTCAACCTTCCCCTCGTATCCTCTCCCCTTCCCCCCCTCTCCTCCTTTTGATTCCCCTACCTTTGGTTTGTAGGTAAGCCTTCTTTTGCTATCCCAATTTATTTTCCTTAGTCTCCATTTTAAATAAATCCTATTGCTTTTTTTACATTCTCATCTCACCCCTCCTATATATTCATGTCCTTTACTTTTTATCTTATCCTTCCTACAAAACTTTTTCACTTTAATCATCCTTCACCTTAATTTTTTTGTTCAAATTTGTCTCCGTCCCTCAATTATCATTCTCTTGGACTTCATCACCTTCCCACTATTTTTCCACCCCCCCACCTCCACCCAATTTCACCTACTTTACTATCACTTCAATTTTTTCACCCCTTTTTGCTATATATTTCTTGTTTTTTTAATCTTTTTCTAACTTCTTAATTAATTAATTTCTCCCACATCAACTCATTCGGTTCCATAAACTCTTTTTTCAAATTCTCCCTTTCTATTGTTTTTTTTTATCCTTTAAATTACTAATTTCTTAAATTATTAAAAACTCTTTTTTTCCTTCCCGATTTTCCCCTTTTTGACCTTTACCACAACGACTTTCTTTATTAATTCTATCCTTTAATCATTTTATCTCTAACTACTTGGAGTTTTATCTTTCCCATTTTTTCCATATATAAGTTATCTCTTTTCAACCCAAATTCTTTCTACTATATTATCATTTTCTGTATTCTTCTTTCCCAACCCTAATCTCAATGACTATTATTTTACCTTGACCATTTTTATCCTCTATCAATTATCTTTACAACTACCTTATTTGATTTTATCAGGTCATTAATATTTCAATATTTTTACCTCTTCTATCGGTTTATATTTCTTTCTCACTAACGTCTAATGGTGTGGCCCCTTCTATATAAACTACCCTCAGCACTCTTTTCCAATCATATCAACTTCTTTTGTCCCTGATGACAGGTGAAGTCTCCACCCTAAAGGTTGGACGTTTCAAAAACCCTCACATGGTTATATCCAAAAGACTCTATTGCAACTATGACTAGGTATGGAAACCTACATTCTCAAATTATAATCATAGTTAAAATTTTAATAATAATAATAATAATATATGCTAGTGTGTAGGTTTTCAAAGTTAGTCATAATGTTTCTTGAGCTTTATGTAGATAAACTATGTATAAAATATTGAAACGTCCATATGTTTCCAGTGGAAGCTTTGGAAATTGAAAGACATCCTAATCAAGAAGATGACTACAAACTTAGCCAATCTTGAAAACCTAATATTCATCGTATTGACAATCCTAATGAAGAAGATGACTACAAACTTAGCCAATCTTGAAAACCTAATATTCATCGTATTGATAATTGATATTTATCCCTTCTTCTTCTTTTTAATAATTTAATTTAATTTATTTTTCAGAAGGAAAAAATCCATAATTTTATTTTAAGGAAACAAAATTACACTTGCAAATGCCAAAAACTGTTGAAAGTCTTTTTCCACAATGTTAACCTTAATTATTAGTCCTATAAATATCTCACCAAACACTATTTTCTATTATTATTTCAACTTTATTTTTCTCTGATGATGGGTGGAGGGTCCACTAGAAACATTTGACGTTTCAATATTTTATACATAGTTTATCTCCAAAAAACTCAAGCAACAATAATATATACTTCTTATAAATATTTTATATAATACATCTATAATACTATTATATTATATATCACATATAATATAATTAGTTGATTGTTTTTTTTTGTAAATAAAAAAGGGGGGTAATTCCTATTACTTTGTTGTCACTGTACAAAAAAGAAACATGTCATCAACCTACCACTTGTTCTGCCAAACTAGTGGAAACTAGAACATGTGGCCACCTGTTATACTTTCGGCCAAAAAAGTCATCCGCCAATTGCCTTGCCAATTGGAAACCATAGTAGGTGGCAGATGTTTGTTCTAACAGTTCTGTCTTTGGAAGCTAAAACAAACTAACAATTGCTTGGAAAAGAAAACTAGACAATAATTTTGCAGAGTCCCAATACATATAGCTGGACAAGAATTATGCAGAGTACCAGTATTGAAGAAAAAGAAGCTAATCATTGGCACTTGGAGGTATTTTGTCCAAAGCTATAGGGACAGTGTCGTCACTGGGATGTAGCATGAAGGGCCGCACACAGGTCGGGCAATGCTGCTTGGCCGGTGCATTCAAGAATGCGTCGAATAGCATGCCAATCCGATTTCTAATGAGGGTGTCACAATGAAGCTGGTCTGCCATGTGGCTCTTGAGATCGAAGATGAGCTCCAAATGCTCTGGGATAAAGAGACATGGGGGAGTTGGGTTGAACTCTGGAATTTCAGTTAGTGGTGGAGGTGCCAAGATGGGGTGGTTCTCTTGCGCGGTGTCGGTGGCACCTTCCTTAACCACCTCATCCCCTTTGTCAGATTTGATGGTGTTGTCCTGGAGTGAATAACTTGGAGCCGTGTGGAGGAATTCATCTGGGAATTCCTCCTCGACAATGCATGTGGGACCTTCCATGGTAGCCTGGGTGCTTGTGATGGATTTGTTGATGTTGGGGAACAGTAAATCATCCTAGACTGTGAAGAGGAGGGATTCTGGTGGAACCTGGATGGTTTCCTCCATAAATTCCTCCTTGATGTAGGCCATCGGTGGAGTTCATGGCTTCTTTGTGCGATGAGTCCTAGAAATGGACAGGGCGCTTTCTATCTACTACAACGTCTTTGCTGGGTAGTGTAGTTGTACCAAGAAGGTCCGCACCTCGGCTTACTTCTCTCTCTCGGCATGGATGAGCCAAGGGGGAAAAAACTCCATTGAATTACATCCAGGAGAACCCACTGCACAATAATCCAGTTCTCAGAGCGAGCAAGGTGGTAGAGATCGAAGGAGAAATAATAGAAACCAAGGATGGGCGAGAGAGATAACCCTAGGGTGGACATGACCACTATACTCACCCATCTCCTTCCATTAATCATCAGGACCGCCATTAACCAGACTCGAGGGAGATGTCCTCCCTACCTATGCAGATAATTAAGGTCACCCTCCATTCAAGACTAAGTTGAAGGGCAACGACTGACCATATATATGGTTGGAGTCATGGGAGGGTTGCGTGGCCTCCATCCGCTACGTGGCACCCCATCCGGGAAAAATTAGTTGATTGTTAATTGTAATATATTATATAATATAATGAGTTATATTGCATAATGGAGTCAAGAGGCATTATACAACCTAGTATGGGGGAGATGAGATGTTCATGTAACATAATGAATTAAAATAATAATAAAAAATTATGTGGGTTCCATTATATATATAAACTTTGAATGATTAAAAAAAAAAGTAGATCCATTTAACACTGACTCTATCAAGCATAGAGAGGGATCAAATCTCTAGAGGTGAAAACCTTTTTCAGAGTGAAAATTTTGGGGAAAGGTTAAAGGTTTGCAGTTGGAGAGATTTGATCCCTCTCCACGCTTGATAGATCCAGAGTTAAATGGATCTAGGCTGGTTACTTTAGTTTGGTATATAATCACTTTTTTAATATATTTTAAAAATGAAATATTTTAATATATAATAATATATTTTATAGTATTAATATATTATAATATATCAAGCCCTGAGAGGGATCAAATCTCTTGAGATGAAAACCTTTTTTAGAGTGAAAAACTTGAGGAAAGGTTAAATGTTCCCTCTCCTCTCTTGATAGATCTGGGGTTAAGATGGATCTATGCTGATATATAACAACTAATGAGTTATACTATACCATATAGCATATGATGATGATGATGATGATGATGATGATGATGATTAATGTCCACTGAGACCAATTGGTCTATCAGACCTTAAGAAGGTAAGAGATTACTTCAATTTCTTTAAAATTGTATTTCTATGCTAAAAAAGCATTGAGAGAAGCATTCCAAGATCACCATAGTTTTTATGACTTAGGAGGTTAGGAAGGTCAGTAATGTGGAAAATATTTTTAAATTGGGATCTAATATGGGTATAGGCAGGGAAATCAAAGAGGAAGTGTTTTTCATCTTCTACCCACTTAGTGTCACAAAGGTGGCATATTCTCTCATCACATGGTGTTTTGGGAGTTGTCCAAAGCCCAGTTTCACTATGTAGCTCATGAGAGTTTGTTCTTATTTTAGAAATGTTGATTTTCTTCTTTGCACTTTTCAAAACATAGAGGTAATTTTGATATTCTAAATTAGGGTTGAACACCTCCTTGCAGTATCTTAATTTCCTTTTATCCACTAATTCATTATCACACCACATATTCTCCTTAAATTTATAAGTGATAAAATTTGTAATATTATCGATATTCTGCATGATGAATTCTTATATCCCCCAATGATTTAGCCAAGATTTGGCATCTTTATGCCATCCTTGCTTGAGCCGCTGATGGTTTTGGCTAGAGTTTGAAGCAATTTTGGGGAGCCTCTTGTCATCCATTTTTTTTTTATCTTGTTCTTGTACGTCAGGTACCTAATCATAACAATGCTCTCAATGGGGGGAAGGCTTTATTCTATGAGGAGGATAAGATAGGGTGTATTTCTCTTAATTTTGAGATTATAAGTTATAAAATTATTTTGGACTTGTTCTATATTTATCCAAGATTCTCTATATATACTACAACCCCAAACTTCACATCCATATAAGATAATTGGAGTGATGAGAGTGTGAAAGAGCATTTTTTTTTTATCCTGAAGCCAAAGGTCAACTGATTTACAATTGTTTTCGAGCCCATAATAAGCTTTCCACCCTCCATTTATCCCTTTTTCAACACTATAGTTACAATTGAGCTTGTGGTCAATATCGATTCCAAGATACTTGTATGAAGGCACTTCGTCCAAGCTATTGTTGTCATAAACAAAAGTATCATAGGTGATCCTTTTGGATTTAATTATCACAACCTTTTTTTTGTCAGTGTTCAGAGTCATTCCCATGATAGAGCATAAGTCCTTGAGGGTTATTAGCTGCTTACTTAGGTCATAGGGAATCTTCAACATAAGAACAATATCATCAACATAAAGAAGGAGGATGATGACTATACTAGCGATAGTCAGGCCAACACAGTCTGTGTCCTCCAAACAATCTTCTAACTTATCAATATAGATGCCGAAAAGGGTAGGGGATAGGGGACAACCTTTCTTGACTCCTATATTATAGTCAATTTCTTCCGACCAACCCTCAATGTTCCTAAACTTGGAAATAATTTTCTGATATAGACTTACTGCAATAATTCTCAACTTGAAAGGGAATTTAATATCTTCTAAATTATTCCAGAGTTAGTCCTAGGCACAATGTCAAAAGCTTTAGTAAAATCAATGAAACAACAAAGGAGATCGATTTTATCATTACGAAACTCCTCTGTAATGATCCTAAAGGTAAAAAGGTGGTCCATAGTGTAATGGTATCCTCTAAACCAAGCTTGGCCTCTATCTCTTTTTCCATGGATTTCTAGCCATGTGTCGATCTTCTTTTCCAAAATACTTCCATATAAATTAACTAAAATGGGGTTAATCATAATGGTCCTATAATTAGGGGGATTGATTTTATCCCTACTTTTAAAAATAAGTATGTTATGACCCAAGAGGGGCATATATGAATAAATGTATATGATATAACCCCAAGGGGGGGCATATAGGTGTTGGCATATTCACAGGTATGCTTGTTGGCATCTTCATAGATTGAGTGTGCTTGTCATTGATGACATCTTCATAGGTATGCTTGTTGGCATCTTCACAGATTGAGTGTGCTTATCATTGATGGAAAGATCAGAGTATGCGTCGATGGCACAAGAACAACAACGATGTTGGTAGAGCGATGTTGACAGGGTTATAGGAAGAGTGTGCATGGAAAACAAAACAGTAAAGACACAGAAGAGATAGCGCTTTGCGCTTTACATAAGTGCAGATGAGGTCCAAATCATCAGGACTCATAGAAGGATCAAAGGTTGAGGCCTTTGGCACTTAGAAATTCTTCCAATTCAGGAGGAATGAAGCTCAGGAGGAGGAGCGACGTGGGTTGTTGATTGTGGATCGAGGAGCACTGTGGGTCGTTATATCAAATTCCAGTGACCAGAGGAAGCATAGATGAGGAGATCATATCTCAGCCATTGATTTGAGTGCATAGACTAACAACTGTTGGATCCTAAGGAATGTGCATGAGACAAGTTTTGAAGTCATCAGAACCATCCATCATCCAGAGGACACATGGTGAAAGATCATCATTTCATTGAATGAAAGGTCAAAGGAAGGATGTTCTCTAACCCCTCGAACTCATGATATGCGAATTCGCGAAATGACCTGAGTCGTTCGATCTAGAGGACACATGGCAGCAGATGAGAAGTTTCGCAGAATTGTGAATCGGGAGAACTACGTCGAGTAGCTCGCAGATATCGTGAAACGTGAAATCCTGATGAGATCTGGACCGATGAACCATAGAGGGCTGTGGGCCATTGATATAGAGTAGGCTTCAAAGAATCAGGAATCAGAAGAAGGGAGGTGCTCTAACCTTCGACATTGCGAAACGTGAAATCCTGAAATGCAGAAAGTGATCACAACCGTTGCTCGAGGAAGCATTCTGGACCGTTGATATGGAACAATGAAGAACGAAGTCAGAATTCACAAAAGTGAGATCTAGACCGTTGGATCACTGAGGAGCATGAGCCGTCAATTTGGCACCCGTGGATATCAGGAGTTCAGGAATCTGGAGCACAGAGGAAGTTGTTTTCTAAAGTCATGAAATGCGAAGTCACGAAGTTGATCTGAGTCATTGATTGCAAGGGAATCGAGGACCGTTGATATGGTCTCGAGAAATTTGTCGATTCAGGTATCAAGAATTTGGAGATGATAGGTGAGCCAATTCACAAATTTTGCAATCTCCCGAAGTGCGAAATTGTGAAGCGCCTATTGGCATAGACCTATGGTCACAACCAGTGGTCACATTAGTGAAAGAGAAGGGAAGGAGCTAGCAATGCTAGGCTCCATTTCAGAGTTTCACGAATCAGGAAAACCAAGGTGACTCACAGTTGATCACCTGAAATGAGAAATCATGAAATGAATATTGGTTAGGCACTTGGTCACCACTTAATCAAGCTCAAAAAACTTGAGGCAGTAAAATATTTTTCAAGAATATCAAAGCCACAAGATTATGTGTGTAAACCCTGTTAGGTAGGAAAGATAAATAGGACACAGTTTAAATCCAAGAGCTCTACTTCAACAAAGAAACAACTCCAATTAGTTCATATGGATTTATGTGTGCCATCAAGACAGGAAGGCATGGGGAAGGAAAACTATTTTATGCTAATCATTGACGATTACTCCAGACTTACTTGGGTTTCTTTTCTCAAAGAAAAAGCTGAAGCATTTGAGAAATTTAAAATATTTAAGGCTTTAAATGAGAATCAAACATGCAAGAGGTTAAAGGTAGTAAGATCAGACAGAGGAGGATAATTTATGTCAAGTGATTTCAAGGAATTCTGTGATAAACATGGGATCAAGAGAGAATACACAATCCCAAGAACTCCACAACAAAATGGAGTGGTTGAGAGGCAAAATAGAACCATGCAGCAAATGGCCAGGTCAATGATGATTGAGAAGAACATTGGTCAAACCTACTGGGTAGAAGAAATACATAGAGTAGTCCATGTTCTTAACAAATCCCACCTGAGACCACACAATGACAAAACACCTTATGAACTGTGGTATGAAAGACCTGCTTCAATCAAAAACTTCAAAGTCTTTGGGAGTAAGTGCTACATAAAAAATAATAATGAGAACCTTGGCAAGTATGAAGACATGGTTGATGAAGGAATATTCTTGGGGTATGCTACAAACAGTAAAGGATACAGATGCTATAATAAGAGGCTGCATAAATTGGTGGAATGTATTGACATAAAAGTTGATGAAGGAATTCCAGTAAGAGAGGTGAACAATACTGAATCAAAAACAAAGGATATAGATGAAGTTGAAGTTGAACAGGTCCAAGAATCAGAAAGAGAAGACTCTGAGTCAGATGAAGATGCAAATACTCAGGTAAACTCAAATCAATAGACAACATCAAATTCTTCCTCTAGAATTACTCAAAAGAATCATCCTCCAATCAGATAATTGGTGAAAAAGACAAAGGTGTACAAATCAAGAGAAGGATAATCAAAAACACTGAGCAATCACATATAGCCTTCATATCCATGGTGGAACCCAAGAACTTCAATGAGGCTAGTAAAGACGTAAATTGGTTAAAATCAATGAATGAGAAACTGGACCAAATTGAAAAGAATGACACTCGAGAACTCATTCCTAGGCCAGCAGATAAACATGTAATAGGATCAAAATGGGTCTACAAAAACTAAGATGAATGAGAAAGGAAATATTGTAAGAAATAAAGCTAGATTGGTTTGCAAAGGATACACTCAAATAGAAGGACCGGAATTTGATGAAACATTTGTGCATGTAGCTAGCAAGATTAGAAGCTATTAGAATATTTCTTGCCTATTCTTGTCATAATAAGTTAAAAGTCTATCAAATGGATGTCAAGTAAGATTTTCTAAATGGATATCTAAAAGAAGAAGTCTATATGGAACAACCATAGGGTTTCCAACTATCAGATAACCCTGACTTTCTCTGCAAGCTAAAGAAAGCCTTATGTGGGTTGAAACAAGCTCCTTGTGCCTGATATCACAGACTGGATACATATCTTCAAGACAAAGGGTTTAAGAGAGGAAAAATTGACAACAATCTATATATCAAAACAAAGGGTAAGGATTTTCTCATTGTGTTGGTCTATGTAGATGACATCATATTCGGTAGTAATAATTCTTCACTGGTAAAATGGTTTGCTTCTGCCATGCATTCTGAATTTGAAATGTCTATGATAGGGGAACTGCCATTTTTTCTTGGCCTACAAATTACTTAGAGGTCTGAAGGAATATTTATTTCTCAAGAAAAATATCTAAGGGAAATGTTGAAAAGGTTTCAAATGGAAGATTGTAAACCTATGAGCACACCTATGGTCACTGGATGTAAGTTAAGCAAGGATGATGACTCACTTGATGTTGATCAAAGTTCATATAGGTGTATGATAGGTAGCCTGTTGTACATAATAGAATCTCATCCAGACATAATGCATGCTGTTGGAATCGTAGGAAGGTATCAGGCCGCACCCAAGTAGAGTCATTTGTTAGCTGTCAAAAGGATATTCAGATACCTGAAAGGAACAATGGACTATGGCCTATGGTATCCTAGGAATCAAATTTTTTAACTATCAGTCTATTCAAATGCTGACTGGGCTAACTACGTGGATGAAAGGAAAAGAACGAGTGGAGGTGCGTTCTTCTTAGGAGATTTTCTAGTAGCGTGGTTGAGAAAGAATCAAGGTTCCATTTCATTATCAACTACATCAGTTAAATACATTGTAGCTGCCACCTGCTGTACCCAAGTATTGTGGATGATTCAGAAACTTATAGACTTGGGGATAAATTATACTGCACTGATTCAAATCCATTGTGATAATACCAGTGCAATTAGTGTGTCAAAGAATCCTGTCTTCCACTCCAAGACCAAGCATATACCCATCAATTATCACTTCTTGAGGGAACAGGTAACCAACTCTGTGGTTTCTTTGCACTATATTCCATCCAAAGATCAGATTGCTGATATCTTCACTAAACTGCTTACACAAGCTTAGTTGGAGTATCTACGCTAGAAGTTGGGTGTGACCTCACTGCCAACCTAAGAGGGTCCATCTTGTCAGGGGGATTTTGTGTTGGTTGAATATCTGATACCTTCGAAGAATACTGCAACAACTCAGGGGGATAATTTTTTCTTTGACATTGATGTCAAATGGGGAGAAAAGGTGTTCTGGATGCTACAGTTGGAATCTAAGTAGAACAGTGCAACCATTTAGGGTTGCCATCATGCCAAAGGGGGATATTACTGGCATCTTCACAGGTATGCTTGTTGGCATCTTCACAGATTGAGTGTGCTTTCATTGATGGAATCTTCACAAGTATGCTTGTTGGCATCTTCACAGATTGAGTGTGCTTGTCATTGATGGCAAGATCAGAGTATGCGTCGATGGCACAAGAAAAGTAGCGATGTTGGCAGAGCAATGTTAACATGGTTACAGGTAGAGTGTGCAAGGAAAATAAAACAGTGAAGACACATAAGAGATAGCTCTTTGTGCTTTACAGAAGTACAGATGAGGTCCAAATCATCAGGACTCGCAGAAGGATCAAAGGTAGAGGCCTTTGGCACTTAGAAATTCTTCCAAGTCGGGAGGAATGAAGCTCAGGAGGAGGAGCAATGTGGGCCATCGATCATGGATCAAGGAGCACTGTGGGCCGTTAGATCAGAGTCCAGTGACTAGAGGAAGAAAAGATGAGGAGATCCGATCTCAGCCATTGATCTAAGTGCATAGACCAACAAATGTTGGATCCTAAGGAAAGTGCACGAGACAAGTTTCGAAGTCATCGGAACCGTCCATCATCCAGAGGACACGTGGTGAAAGATCATCGTTTTGCTGACTGAAATTTCAAAGGAAGGAGGTGCTCTAACCCCTCGAACTCACGATATGAAAAGTCACGAAATGACATGAGTCATTCGATCCAGAGGACACGTGGCAATAGATGAACAATTTCATAGAATTATGAATCGAGAGAACTACATTGAGAAACTCGCAGATATCATGAAACACGAAATCCCGATGAGATCTGGACCGTTGAACCACAGAGGGTTGTGGGCTATTGATTTGGAGCAGGCTTCAGAGAATTGGGACTCGAAAGAAGGGAGGTTCTCTAACCTTCGACATTGCGAAATGCAAAGTATCGAAATGCAAAAAGTGATCACAGCCGTTGCTCGAGGAAGCATTCTGGACCGTTGATATGGCACAACGAAGAACGAAGTCAGAATTTGTGAAAGTGAGTTTTGGACCATTTGATCACTGAGGAGCATGAGTCGTCGATTTTTCATCCATGGATATCGGGAGTTAGTGAATCTAGAGCACAGAGGAAGCTGTTTTCCAAAGTCATGAAATGCGAAGTCAGGAAGTTGATATGAGTTGTTGATTGCAAGGGAATCAAGGAGCGTCGATCTGGTCTCGAGAAATTCGTTGATTCAGGGATCGGGAATTTGGAGATGATAGGTGAAAGAATTCACAAAGTTCGAAATGTCCCAAAGTGAGAAATCGTGAAGCACCTGTTGGCATAGGCCTGTGGTCACATCAACGGAAGAAAAGGGAAGGAGCTAGCAGTGCTAGGCTCCATTTCGGAGTTTCACAAATCGATAAAACCAAGGTGACTCATAGTTGATCACCCAAAATGAGAAATCGTGAAATGAATATTGGTTAGGCACTTGGTCACCACCGATGGTCGTGTGAAAGGAAGGGTGTTAGCTAGAAGAGCTAGCGCCCACTGTGAAGTTTTTCACAAAAAGGGAAAAAGGCACCAAGAGCATGAGCGCACATAGGATCTCTAGGGAATTTCCAGAAACCACTAATTTTTTCTACACAGAGAATTCGAAGAGGCTTCAGGGTGATCGACAGAGAAGACGAAGAGTCTCGACTGCCAGAGAGGCTAAGGAATCTCAGCATAACAGGCACTGGTGATGATCCCATAAGCAACAGAACTACCAGAGAAGCTAAAGAATCTCGAGGTATCTGTCAGTGGTATGAAGACTCATCATAAAGAGGATTGAAAGATGGAAAAGCATCAAATACTGTAGCTTCCAGAGAAGCCAAAGAGTCTCGGTATAATGGCCATGAATGAAGAAAAGATTGTGTAATCTCCATAGGGGGTGAAGAGTTAGTTGTATGATCTAGTAGAGGAATTGAGATTATAAATATATGCAGAACAGAGAAGAGGAGGTTGCTGCTGTGGAGAGTGATTCATGCGGGTAAAAGTAGATTGTGTGCAACAACTGAAGAACAGAGAAGAGGCATAGTGCATGGAATAGAAATGCATATCTGAGAAAGAAAGAGAAGGTCGAGGTGCGTATTCCAGATACAGAGTAGAAGAACAGAAAGATCAAAGAAGAATACGAGCATGAAGACACTGATGTAGACGGAGCATATCAATGCAGCAATACAATGATGAGACTGGTAAGCTATAGATAAACACTGTATCACTGTAATAAGTTTTAGTAACAAAGTTTTTATATTTCAGGGTGGTTGGGAGGTGCTTGGGAGGATTGGTGTCCTCAAAGTTTCAAGTGGGTGCTTGAAGAACATGGAGTTGTATCTTCCATTTGGTTACAACCAGAAAATCTATGGTGGCAGAGTGGTGCAAGGGAGAACTACTATTCTCTGTTATAAAGGTTGGTGCCTATGTGACTGGAAGGTGGGGCTTCCATCTAGTTGGTGCTGGAACACTCAGGGAGTTGGTTCTTCCTTCTAGTGGGTGCTAGAGAAACCAGAGAGTTGGTGCTCTTAGCAAGTTGCAGCTTGCAAGATAGAGGTGGTAGCCTCACAATGAGTTGGTGCTCATAAGAATGATAATGTAAAGAAAATAAAGATTACCCATCATATCAAGAAGAAGAGGTTTTTCCCTTTATGGGTTTCCTCAGGAAATATCTGTCTCTGTGTATTTCATGTGTGTGATTGATGTTTAATATTCTAGTGCTTACTTCCCTGTATCATTGTGATCGTGATTGAGTGTTCTGTGAAGATTTTAAAATGGGTATAATTGTTTAAGCATAGTAACAACTTATTCACCCCCCCTCTCAGTTGTCCAACAATAGGGGCCTAAATTTACATGTAATGTGTAAATACATATGTAATAGGATCAACCTAGTGATAAAGGGGCCTCATGCACAAGTGTGAATAGCTATATATAAGAGATCATGTATTCATTATTGGGAGGTGAATGGGAAGTATGGAAGGTATTTGGTTATTTGGAGGGTTCTCCCCTATTATTTAAGGAGTTATTGTGTAAATTATATATATTGGAGTTGTGCTCCACATTGACATTCTGTACATGGTGTGTACTTCAATTATTTTATGATATTTGTAAGCATTTGGTTCATAACATTTGGTATCAGAGATCAAGGTCTTGGGGTTTTCTTTGCTACATCTAAGACACCTTGGAATTTTTGATATAATTTTTTTATACGACATTTCATAAGGAACCCATTAGAGAATATTTAATATACAGATCAAGGTACGTTGGGTTCAAATTTCGGCTCCTTAGGCCTTATACTTTCAGAGATATTTAGTCGTTGCGTAATTTTCACTATAATTTTTTTCTGTAATGTTTTAGAACCTAAAATATAGAGGATATTCATATAAACTATCAAGGTATCTATGATAAAAATTTCATCTTCTGGGTCATCCTAATTTTGTAGATACACCCTGTGGAAGATAGGGTATCTGACTAGTACTATTGACTAGTCTCAAACATGTGTTCTGGGTAAAATAGACACAACGTATTCACAGAGAATAAAAATTGAGTGAGACCAGCTACATTGAATAGTGCACAAGCCATAGTATTTCTGGTACAATTTTCAGAATTTTATATCAATTATTGTGCACGCGGCACGTTGTACAAGTGCTCTCTATCGGAAAGGTAAAAAATCAGCAAGGTGTGGGGAAGTTATCAAAACTTCCACTTGGCACATCCAATTTTTGTCAGACCTGTGAAATTGAAGATAATAAATTTCAGACTAGTACATGTCACAATTTTAGACTGAGAAGAGCCAAAATTGCAAAGATACATCATAAGTAAGGCCGGATTCCAAATCAGGGTTTCAAAGGTGTGTTCACTTAAAACTATCATAACTTTTGATTGGAATGTCCAATTGAGATGATTCAAAATACATTGGAAACATAACACATAGAAGATAATATTGGAACATCGATTATAACTATTTGATACATTTATCCTTAATATACGGAGGTTGGAAGTCAAGGATTGGGGTTAGACCTCAATTAAGAATCAATGACAATACCTAACTTTAGTGGAGATGAAGATACATATGAAATTAGTCCCAGGGAATGGTTGAGGATGGTAAAGGAATATTGTATGAGGATTGGTATATGTCCTTGTGGGTTATATTTTTATTTTTTAGGTGAATCTCATAAGTGATGGAGAAGCCTTGATGAATATACTAGATTCCACTCCACATGGGAAGAATTTGAAAAAATCTTCTTAGATAATGGATTAGGGATACAAAAGTGGAAGAAATGTATAGAATTCAAGATGAATTAAAATAAGAAAAAGGAAGAGATTAAGAAGAAGGGTGAGGAGATATGTAAGATAATATCCCTTAATGAATCACTCATTAAGGATGTTAAGAACCTAAAGTAATAAAAGACTAGCAAAGGAAAGTGGGAAAAAGATGAATAAAGAGAAGATTTGAAAAATAAAGATGAAGAGATATGTAGATTATGAAGCCATAATAAAAAAATATTGGATGAGGTTAAAATATTGAAAGAAGAAAAGAATAATTGTCAAAATAAAGAAGAAAGAAGAATGTTGGATGAAGAATCTACCAAAATATTGCAAGAGGAAATGTGCAAGAAGGTTGAGGAATCCTTAAATACAGATGAGGTAAAGTCAAAAATGCAAGCCAAAATTGAAAAAGGACATCATAATTTGTTAGATGGGATCACATTGTAGCTTCAAAAGGAGAAAGAAGACAAGGTTCAAGAAGGTTAACAGAAGATACTTGAAGAAGTTGAAATCCATCTAGAGGATGTACATGCAATACCAGTTAATGGATTTTGGTCACCTTCAGGTGCAATACCAGTTGTCCATGCCCTGTAAGACTATCTGATCTTTTCTTTTTTGAAAAGATATAGAGGTGTATGCACCCTGTATTGAGTCATCCCGCATACATACGCCCTCTTCTCTGTAAAAAACCCGCGTACATACACAGGCTACTAATGAAACAACTCGTGTCTCTATTTCAAGAATTATTTTTAAAAAAAGAGGGAGTTTGCCTCTTTCCTGATTGAAGTTCACACTTCTCAAGGTTTCTTGGATCATTCCAGAGTCTCTATTTACAACCATAGCCTGGGTATAGTTTCATTTTACTTGTTCTTTAATCTTCTTGTGTTTCCTAGCATTTTTAGCTTGAATTTTAAGAAAAATGAGTTGCATTTAAAAAAACAACCATAGTTGCTCCACCTATGATGTAGACACTACTTTGCCTATATTTTTGAGTTAACGAGAAAATAATAAATTATATTTATTATGATGACAGATGAAAATATTTCATCAGTTGTACTACATTAAAGGATTATAATTCAATTTATAAATATTTTTAATTTTAAAAAGAGTTTAAAATAGTTTGATATTTATAATTGTCTTTTTATTATTAAACTACCACAATATATTCAGTCAAGGTATGTTCATTGGTACCATTTTCCACTTTTTAATTAAAAATTCATTGGGTGTATATCAACCACTTTTACTTATATGGTAAGTGAAGTATTATATAAATATAAAGTAAGACAAGTTTTTACACATTGTCAAAGTCGATCCTAAAAATTTATAGAGACAAATTTTAATCGATAAAACTAAAGAAAATAATATAATTCCCTTGAGGGATTAAGATTCATACCTTTAGAATATTTATGAATTTGATTTACCTAAATATAATCATGAAAGGAATTACACAAGGGTGGGTTCAAGCTAATGATGGCCTCTCATGATGCGTTAGTGGTAATACAAACCTGGAAGAACAATAATATGTTAACTTGGAGGGATTATTCAAGGTACTTTTACAATGAATTTGAATATGGTGTAAGAATATGAAACTTAGGAAATTGAATGAATCATGTATTCATTAGTTTCTTTTAGCATCTTTTGTTATTTCTGCTTTTCTTGGAAGAAGAAAAAAATAAATTAGTTGTTTAGGTCTCTTTCTTTCTTCGCATTTGCTTTGCATTGTTATTTGAAAAAGAAAAAGAAATTAACATAGTGTTATGTTTTCTTTGTTGAACAACTGAGAAGGGGGGTGACTCAGTTGTTACCGTGCTTAAACAATTATTTCTTATTTTAAATTCTTTGCAGAGCACTTAATGACAATCACAATAATGCAGGGAAGTAAGCAATAGAAAATTCAACATCATTGTCACATATGAAATATACAGAGACAGATATTTCCTGAGGAAACCCATAAAGGGTAAAAACCTCTCTTCTTCTTTATATGATAAGTAATATTTACATTCTGTACATTATCATACATATGAGCTCCAACTCATTGTGAGGCTACAACCTCTGTATTGCAAGCTGCAACTTGCTGAGAGCACCAACTCTTTGTTTTCTCTAGCAACTACTAGAATCAAGCACCAACTCCCTGGTTTCTCTAGCACCCACTAGAAGGAAGAACAAACTCCCTAAATGTTCCAGCTCCAACTCGATGGAAGAACCAACTTCCAGTCACACAGGCACCAACCTGTACAACAGAGAACAACAATTTTCCCTTGCGCCACCCTACCACCCTGGTTTCTGTGGCTGCAACCAGATGGAAGCTACAAATTCCTGTGTTCAAGCACCCACTTGAACCTCTGAGGAAAACTATCCTCCCTAGTGCCTCCCAACCACCCTGAAATATAAAGTTTTCTATATATAAATTTATCACAGTGATACAATATTTATCATTGTCTTACCAGGCTTATTATTGTTCTGCTATGCTGCTCTGTTCTCCTGTATCAGTGTCTCTCTGTCTTGCTGCACACATGCCTTGCGCTTTCTGTGCTTCTGCCATTTCTGCTCTATGCACCATGTGCATTCGATTCACCATTCCTCTTCTCTGTATTTTAGCTACTGCACACTCCTCCTTCTACACTCCTGGATCCCCCTCAACAACAACAACACCTATCTCTTCTTTGTTCAACATACTTATAGTCTCTGTGCACCTTGTGCATGCTATCTCGTCATGCTTCTGCATGCTCTCCCCATGTCGAGTGCTCTTCCTGATCATCATTGAAACTCTTCAGCTTGTCTGGAAGTTAAACCCATGCACCCATCATCATTGGGTGTTATGCCAAGATTCCTTCGCCTCTCTAGTAGTCGAGACTCTTCATCTTCTTTGTTACAGTCGAACTCAACCTCTCTGTTGCAGTTATAGGTTTCAACGCTCTTCCATCTGTCAATCGCCTCTATGACCAGTCTTCATTCCACTGGCAGATTCCTTGAGACTCTTCAGCTCCTCTGGCACTTACATAGAAGTATGTTCGAGTCCTCTGGTAGAAACCATCAGTGGTTTCTAGCAGTTACAGTGCGAACCTTGAAATGGAACCTAGCTATGCTATCTCCTTCCACTTACGTGACCACCAGCAGTGACCACTGGATACATCAACATTTCGACATTTTGACATTCGACATTTAGGATTTCCTGTGGTAAAGAGTTATCTTGACGCTCCATGTCGCGATCCCCGAAACTCCGAAAAAGGAGCTTAGCTGGACTAGATTTGATCATTTCGGCATTTCACATTTCTCTATTTCATGATTTTGCATGTTGCAAACTCCTGTTGCGAGTCACTCTAACTCTTCCAACTCCCAATCCCTGAAACTCCAAAAAAGGGAGCTTATTTGGACTAGCTTTGATCATTTCGACATTTCTCATTTCGCTATTTCGCGATTTCGCATGTCGCAAACTCCTGTTGCGAGTCACTCTGACTTTTCCAACTCCCGATCCCTGAAACTTCGAAAAGGGAGCTTATCTCTTCGATCTCTTCTCTACATCTCTTCAAGAATGTGACCACCGGCAATGACCAGGCCTTATTCAAAACTATATTTCTTAATTTCTCGTTTCGTCACTTCGGGACTCTTGTGATGAAGAGTCTCGGGTCTTGAATCCTCCATCTCCCAGTATTCGAAACTCTGAAATGGAGTCAGATCAATGGTCTGGTATTTTTTCATTTCGCATTTCGGCGATTGGGAATTTCGACACTCCTGTGGTGAAGTGTTTCGACACTTCAACTCCCGGTATCCGGAGCTCCGAAATGGAGTTATTTCTCGATCTGCGAAACTCTTTGTTGGTGTGCCTATTTTGGGATTTCGACGTTTCATATTTCGTGACTTCGAGAATCCTATGTTGAAGAGTCTTGACTCTTGACTTCTTAATCTCCTGGTATCTGAAACTCTAGTTCATGTTCCTATTTCGGGAATTCGGGGTTCCGGATTTCGCAACTTCGGGACTCCTGTGTTGAAGAGTCTCAACTCTTGACTTATCAATCTCTCGGTATCCAAAACTATGAAATGGAGTCAGATCAACGTATTCCAGTGTTTCGCATTTCGCCATTTCGGCATTCTTGTCATGAGTTACTTCCTTGACTCCTCCAATGCCTGGTATCCGAAACTCCGAAATGGAGTTTATGCTTCTGATCTTTCCATGCCATTATCCCTGCGCTGCTGATCTTCCTTGCCTACATGTTTTCCATCAAATGAACAAGCACACTCTTGCACTGCATGTGACTCTGCACTAATCCTCCTAAGCTTACGTTGTCCTTGTTTCGCCATCACTGCATACTCTGATCTTACCATCAATGACAAGCACACTTGCCTGTACACATGCCCAAAAATATCCCACTTTAGCATTGATGGCAACCCTGAATGACTGCACTAATCTGTTTGGACCTCCAACTATAGCATCCTATCTGGACCACTCCTTTTCTCCCCCTTTGACATCAATGTCAAAGAAAACATGCTCCCCCTGAGCTGTTGCAGTATTTTTAGGAGGTATCAGATATTCAATCAATACAAAACTCCCCCTAACAGGATGGACTCTCGTAAGTGTGAGATGGGATGACACCCAACTTTTGTCGGAGATATTCAAATGGTGTCTTGGCTAGGGGTTTAGTAAAGATGTCTGCAATTTGTTATGTGGTTGGAATGTAATGGACCTTAACAATCTGATTGGTGACCTGTTCTCTCAGAAAATTGTATTTTATGGGAATATTCTTGGTCTTGGAGTGGAATACAGGATTCTTAGACACACTGATGGCACTCGTGTTATCACAATGAATTGGGATCAGTGCTGTATATTTTACCTCCAAGTCTGCAAGTGTCTGAATCATCCATAATACCTGAGTGCAACAGGTAGCAACAAAAATGTACTCTGCCTCTATACTTGATAAAGAAATGGAACCTTTCTTTTTACTAAGCCATGCTACTAATGAGTCACCTAGGAAGAATGCTCCTCCACTTGTGCTTTTTCTCTCATAAACACAGTTTTCCCAATCTGCATCTGAATAAGCAGTTAACTAAAAATTCTGATTTCTGGGATACCATAGACCACAAGTCATTGTTTCTTTCAAATACTTGAATATCCTTTTGACAGATTGCAAATGACTCTGTTAAGGTGTAGACTGATATATTCCTACCATTCCAACAACATGCATTATGTCTGGGCGAGATGGTGTGATATACAGAAGGCTGCTTATCATTGATCTATATGAACTTTGATCAACATCAGGTGAGTCATCATCCTTGCTTAATTTGCATCCAGTAACCATAGGTGTACCCACAGGTTTAGAATCTTCCATTTGAAACCTTTTCAACATTTCTCTTAGATATTTTTCTTGAGAAATGAACATCCCTTCAGACCTCTGAGTAATTTGCAAACCAAGAAAAAATGACAGTTCACCTATCATAGACATTTCAAACTTAGACTCCATGGCAGAAGAAAACCATTCTACCAATGAATCCTTATTACATCCGAAGATGATGTCATCTACATAGACCAACACAATGAGCAAATCATTACCCTCTGTTTTGATATATAGATTGTTGTCAACTATTCCTCTCTTG